>BGNK01004009.1:0-61861 GCA_003297005.1 Symbiodinium sp. clade A Y106
CCTTCTTGTAAGAGAGTGCTCGCAGAAGCGCAGAACCAAAGTGCCAACAAAACTGCGCCGAAAAATGCTTCAGCTGTCCCTGGGTATCTTGTCCAGAAGTGGAAAAGTCGAAGACAGCCGAGGAACGAGGCCTCGTCTCGACCGCTTCCTGTCAGGCACCCAAGTTCAGAAGACGGCCAACTGACGACTGGAACTGCTCCTTGGTTTGCTTCGTGCTGCAGGTCCTCTTGTAAACAAAAGAGCGTCGGCGGGAGAAAAACACNACTGCTCCTTGGTTTGCTTCGTGCTGCAGGTCCTCTTGTAAACAAAAGAGCGTCGGCGGGAGAAAAACACTGAGGCACAGTCGGCGCGCCATCCGCTAGTTTCGCAACACCAGGAGTGATCCAAGTACTGCTCCTTCCATCGCGCGGACTGGTGGGAACCCTACCGCTTACCTCGTTGCTGTCTTGTGCGACGTTAGCTGCGAGGCCCGGGAATTGGGACCCGGCCGACCACAGAGGCTCTAGGCTGGGGCGCACGCAATATGGCTCAGTCGGTCNGAATTGGGACCCGGCCGACCACAGAGGCTCTAGGCTGGGGCGCACGCAATATGGCTCAGTCGGTCGGACAACCTTTACGCTTCAGGAAAGGAGCCTGTTGCGAGCCTCTAGAGTTTGCATCCCTGGCCTGGTTAGCACAGCTACACTGCCTTCTGTGATCCGTGGCGGCTACAAGAACAACAAGAACAACAAGAACAACAACCACAACAACAACAACACGACGAATAATGTGAATCATAATTATGCCATCATTGTCATCACGCAAAACAGTGTCCCAGCCGCCGGGCTGCACTGTGCAAAAACGTGTTGACCTCTGCATTTCGCATCGTTTTTTGGTGTTTTCCTGTGTGTGTCGCATTCTGCATCGGTAAAAACAGTATTTTCGCCGACTCTCGACTTTCTGCACATGCCGGCTTGGCTTGGACTTGCATTTCTCTTTCAGCTCTGTTTGGGGGGTGGAGGGGACGTCCATGCGAATGCGCCTTTTGTTTTCTTTTTCTTTTGTTCATGTGCTGGTGCGGTACATATGTGAAAGCCACTTCTGTGTTCTGTTTCTTTGCTTGATTTTGTCGGCTGTTCTAAATGACGATAGTTCTTGCCGCAGATGACCATGAATATGACAGTGTTGTGCGCTTATGGCCTTGTTGCAATTTTACTTTTGAAACGCTACCAGTTGCTCTTTCAACCCGTGCTTGCCGTTTCTTGTTGCTTCACTTTGGAAACNGTGCGCTTATGGCCTTGTTGCAATTTTACTTTTGAAACGCTACCAGTTGCTCTTTCAACCCGTGCTTGCCGTTTCTTGTTGCTTCACTTTGGAAACGTCCGCCATGCAAAAAGCACGAGTTTCTAGAACTTTCCAGACAAAAACTTCAAAACTGACCCTAAAAATCAACAAAAATCAAAGACTAAAAGCATGGTATTTGCGACACTTCCGCAAAAACCTCACAAAAAAAAAAACTATAAAAAAAGAACCCGGAACATCATCTTGTTCACGAAAGCCACACAAAAATCGAGGTTTTCTAGCTTTTGACCAAAAATCCTCCCAAGAATAAACGACACCCCGCGCGGCAGCAGACGCAACGACTTCCTCCTTGTTGTTGTTGCTGCTGAATTGTGTCATTCAGCTTGCAACATCGTTGCTTCATTGCAGCACTGTGTACTTGGCTTGCCAGGTGAACATGAGTATACCCGCTGGGGTTTCAAGCAGCTTATTGACAGGCCGCGAAAACATGATCCCCCATGTCGGACACGGCACGATGCAACCGGCCTTTGCTGATCTGTTGCACTGTCGGTAGCTTTCAGCTCAGTGGTAGCTCTTGTCATGCTATTGTCTTGAATGTTCGCATCACTGGCCCAAGCATGACAATTTCAGCAGCACACCAATCGAGCGGGTGTCTGCTGTTTAGTCGTTTTGGTCCGGTCGCATGCAAGACGACGACGATGCTCTCGCACTCAGCTTCGTGGCCAAGCCCTTAGAGCCCAGAGAAGCTGACGTGGCCGGCAACGCAGAGACGCTGGCAGCCTCGCGGGAAGCCCCGCAGGAAGCCTGCACCCGTTTGAAATGCAGTCCCAAGGACGTACTCGGCCGCTGAGCCGCGAACCAGCGAAAAAACAGCTTTTTCGTGGGACTATACTCTATAGTTTCTCTGCATTGTGTCTAGTTCTCTTTCACAAGTGGTCAGGTGTTGGTGCTTCCTGCGTTGTCGTCGGAGTCCAGCTTGGTGGAGCCAATGCTGAGCAGAGCCTTGCCGCGAAGTTTCTCGTCAGCGGAGCTGACACTTCGACACGGTGCCACGAAGCGCAGATGCTGCTTGCTGCCAAGAGCCCCCACATTTTGAGATGTCATGGTGACCTGCTCGCAAGTAGAAGGAGGTTCCGTGATTGTCATGTTGGAAGACGGGCATGCCAGCGGGTTTGCAAGTCCCCAGGTCTCTTCGAAGCAGAACTGGACCAATCTCCGAAGATGCGTGGCACTTTTGGCACCATCATGGTCTCGCATAAGAAGAAGGCGAAGGCCGGGTGGGATCATGGCAGAAAGTAGGTGGCCAAGATCCACCAGCGCATGTGTGCCAACCAAAACGGCCTTGTGTCGCCTGAGGTGGAGAGCATGAACAGGTTCGTGTTTCTGCTGACAGAGGCTTGACTGCAGTCGGGAGAAATGGTGCGGACGAACGTCATCCGAGCCACCTCGGCGGCTGGTCGGAAAGGGCCACCAACGGACTTACGGGGCATCGGAAGCTTCTTTAAGGGCTTTCCTAAGGCCAAGTACCTGGAAGGTTGCGGTATGTGTCGCATGAGAGCTTTCAAGACGAAAGGATGCTTGCGGCAGCTAGTTTCATCTTGGCGAGACACCCAAACCAGAACAACATTACAACATTGCCACGGACCCAGCCTCCCAGCCTTCAGGCTCCACCGTCCACCTGTCATGTCTGAAACTGTATGCACGCGAGTCCGAGACGAGCCAAAGCCAAGGCGTGCACTCAAGGGGGTGAGTGGAAGCCACCAGTCTACCCGGAACTCCGGAGACAGGTTCGGCAAAGCAATCCCAGTCTCACGGGATGAGAGGCAAAGAAAGGTGACCCCTCCAAAGATGGCCAAAGCTGCGGCGTGGCAACTGGCCAGACTTCGGTGGCGGAAAGCCAGCAAGTGGTCGTGCGCATTCCTGCACACATGCGAAAAGCGCCTTCAAGGCAACCGCACCAAAAACCTCGTTCGAAGTTGTTTGGGAGAAATTCGGGAGTTTCGCCCGCAAGTCTTCAGCATTTGGACCTTCAGAGTTTGCGCCACCGTCCTCAGCTCACAGTGTTCACAGAATCTCTGCATTTTATTCCCTGGAGTCCTGAGAGCCTGCGTCCTGTGGGGCCCTGCGGGGACTTTAGTGTACAACCGGGAGTAGCTCATCCAGCGTCGAGTTCATGTGAGGACAGATGTGACTGCAGCCTCTACAGCCTTGCCCAGGCGGCCTCTTTCAAGGAGCAAGCAAATTTCGCTATCAGTCTTGATCGCATTGATGACAAGAAATCCGATTGAAAGCGCTGTCCTCGCGAGGAATCCGAAGCCAGCTTTGCTATCCATTCGGCTCTACGTGGTCTTGAGCACCTGCACGCTCTCGGAATGGTGCACCGAGACGTGAAGGATGCCAACATCATGGTATCATGCCGAGTTTAAGAGTGCCAACGTTTTTTTGCTCTGGGGTGTTGCATCTCAGTGTTGCAAAGCAGAAGTCGAGGGTGGTACCGTGCGACCAGTGACTAGTGCATCCACGATGGTCGGAAGAAGAGACGAACCATTATGTCAGAAAATGCAGAGTCATCACCGCAAAGTTTGAGGCAGACGCACTGATCACCCACATGACGCAAGACAGGCGGCCCGTTAATTGGAGCCTTCCCGATAGAAACACGTCGCCTTACTTGCAATCAAACGGCGGTCATGCAAGGCCAATCACTGAGGGCCTCTTTACCTTTTTGTCAGACTCCCGGTTTTCAGGATTTCAAGGGACATCAAGGCCCCTCCCCTTCAAAATACGGATGAACCAGGCTTTAGAGCGTAGCGCAGGCAGGAGAGAACGAGAGACAGAGACAGGTTGAAGTTCGGCAGAGCTTAGATTTACTTAGGGCGGTTCGAGGCACCGGCGACTCAGAGCAAGGCAACAGAGCAGCGACTCGCAACCACCTCTCAACTGTGCAAAAGAAGTGAAAACATGCGTAGCAAATCGTAGCAAACTTTCGAGAACGGTAGGTCACCTATCTTAGCTCTCGAAGTCTCGCCAATAGTACTGAAGAGTCGACACGGTTGGGAGCCCCCATGGCAGCGGAATGCGCGAAGTTCTGCATTCTGCGAGCTAAGACTTTCTGTCTCGTTTTGTTGCACAAGCTGCACAAGAAACGCTTCGATAGAGAGCGTGCAGGCCTTGAGGCCTGAGGGTCACACACGTGACCCCTCTGCCTACAAGACAGATATGTAGAGAGACGCGCACGTCGCACATACGCGTTGCAGCGTGCATAAAGTAGAAGACCTCATGTATCACTGACTAAAGCGTCTTCCAGTGCACAAGATGAGAATGTGAAAGGGTGCATCATTTACCAACATGGACTCCCAATGTTGCCAACATGAAGATATAAACAACTACGTAAAAGTACGGTTACAAAAGCAAAAGAGAACGGCAGGCAGCGCCCTCTCACACTTTAGACATCAGCAAACATATCCACAGCCTTTGCATTGCAAGCCCTCTCACTCGTAGAATTCTTGAATCTACATTGGTCGTTCAGTTGGGGCTTCTGCGCAGGTTCCTGGGGTTGCGATGGGGTTGGGGTTCCGTCGCGGATTCGTTAGGTTCTGTGCGGGTTGCGTTGGGTTTGGAATTCCCGTTAAAGCCAATCGGGTGCTTTGGGGTTCGGTGTGGTACGGCGCCAGCGCTGCTTACTAGTCGGCTCAGCTTCTTGAGACTGCAGGTTGTTGTGACAGGTGTCTGCTATGCGGGCTTCAGGGAGGCTCAGATACTAAGCACATCCTTAGCCAGGATTTGAAACAGTGTCCAGAAGCGTTAAGCGTTAAGGACACTAATATCCCACTGCTCCAAGGCATCCATCAGAACCATAGGCTTGGCTTCCACGCCTGGGGACCTGCTTCTGCAAAGCCTATACAAGCTAATGGTCTGAGGGCACAGATTCTGAATTTGGAGGTTTGCTAAATTGGATGTGTTTGTGTACTGTGTGAAGCCCATACAGGCTAAGAGTTTGAAGGCCCAGATTCTCAGTTTTGTGCAGCAACTTCAGCCCCTCAAAGTCTTAAGCAATGAGTTCTCAACCAACATTTCCGCTGTGCCCGGAGCCTCTCTTCCCCTCCTCCTGCAGACCTTACAGATTCACTTACGAAAGGTGTGGTCACTTGGACATTATGGAAGGCGGCACTCCAAAGTAGGGCGCAGTACCTTGATCGCCTTGACGGCTCCATTTCACTCACACTCGAACTGGTTCTAGAACCCGACCTTTCCAGCCCCTTTTGACTCTCTGTTCATACCCTGTAGTGTTCACGATTCTGCGCCTTTGTGTTATGATCAAACGATGTCAGCCATGGACGGCGTGCGTTCAGTGCCTTGCAACGTACACAGAGATGATCAGTCTTTGGTTGGCTCAGGGAACAGCTTCTTGATTTTGCTGGCAGCTTCCTGGTGGAAGTCACAGATACCTCGCACGTGCGTACGGAAGGGGGAGGGGGGTCATGCTTCTGCTATCTTCTGCTTGTCCCGTGCACTACAGCATGCAGAAAAAGACATGCGCAAATGCCAGCGTCATGCCGAACCCAGCTCATTTCGCGGATCCGCACGGGAGTGGGCGTGTGCTGCCCTTGCTCCTACCTTCGAAGAACAAGAAAGACATAGATAGAGATAGGACAAGAAGACAGACAGACAAGCATTAAATGCTGCGCTCTGTTTCGGAGCGTTCGCGAAGACGGTCAACAGAGGTGTGGGATCATGTTGCCCGCTTGTTTTACACAGGTGCAAGATGCCGGATGCCGAGTGGTGTTGGCGGATTTCGACTTGGCAGCCTACCTCCCAAAAGGTTCCGTCGTTTCGTTGTTTTCACGTTACCAGCTGGGCATTCTGATGTGGCTGTGCTTGCGACAGGTGCAGAGACAACAAAATGGACATGTGGAACACCCGGCTGCTCGGAAAAGTGGGTGGTGGGTACAGGGGTTCGTCACAACGTAGACCCAGAAGCCTCAATCCCCCTGATGCGAAGATCCGGCTGCTCTCAGGATTTCTGGCTCCAGAAGTTTACAGCAAAGCAGAAGCTGGATCGAAGGCCGATATCTTCTCCTTGGGTGTCGTGCTCTACTACCTCTTGACGCAGAGCCAGGGGCTTGGTTTAAGTCTAGCGTCGGGTCTGGGGTATGCAGTGCCCGTGGCTTTGGAGAGCTGGTGGCGCCTTTCTGGAGGTCATGCTTTCCTTCGAGACTCGCCGCTTGAAACCGAGATCGCGACCAAGAGCAGCAGGCAGGGTGTGGAAGCAGCTCGCATCTGGCCTGTCCGACTAGAAGCAGCGTTCCCGCGCTAGTGTACTTCCCTGGGTCTTGTGAATATGGCAGTTCAGTTGGTACAAGCTCCAGTCACAGTCGGGAAACCAAATTCGACTGAGCAGGCTGCCAGTTGACGCCGACCTGCTACGTGTCTTCCGGAGCGAAGATGCATGCGGCGTGGTGCTTCTTGGACCGAACGAGGACGTCGCCAGCAGCAGGAGGGCTTCCTCCTTCTTGGTCCTCATTGTTGTCGTCAAGTTTGTCGTTGTCCTTCTCGCTACTGAAGTGCTTTTGCCGTTGCTGCTGCTGCTGCTGTTGCTGCTGCTGTTGCTGTTGCTGTTGCTGTTGTTGTTGCTGCTATGGTGCAACGGCGGTGGTTGTGATGCTGGTGGTGCAGGCTGTGGTGGTGTTTGTTGTAAGAGCGCTGCAGTCCTTTGCCTTGCTCCTGCGATGATGCTCTAGGCAGGGTTCTCCTGCAGTGCTTGTCGAGGTTCTGGCTGCTGGAACCCTTGGCGGAAGACCGTGCATCCGCTTCGGAAGCCTTAGAAAGCGAGTGGTTCTTCTTTCAAGCATCTGGGCTGCACGGCGCACTGCTTCTATTCGTATGTATGTACGTACATACATACGCACATATATGTAAACGTTTCTTAGTTATTTATTTGTTTGTTTATTGATTTAGCTTTGTGTGTACGCAAGAATACATACCGTGCACACATGTACGTGTACAGGTATCAAAAGTATTCAGTCCATTCAAGTTGGGCCCATTTTGTGCCAAGGACTCCGGTGGTCTTTCCCGGCTTATGCACCAGAAGCTCCCGAAGAATTCGTTGCTTCAGCGGCGGCTGCTCTGCAAAAAGGCTAGGCACCTATAGGTTTGGATTCGGTGTGGTTTTCCCTCATCCTGGAATGTCGAACCATTCGGCCAAGAGTAAGGCGAGCAAGGCCATACGCAACCCACCAAAGATCAAACTCTTTCGGCTGTGCAATCATGCATAATCAACCACGTAGGTTAGCACCGAAACAGCAGGTGAAAGCCCGAAGTATCAACACAACAATGCCAACTGGCAGGCTCGAATCGTTTCTCCTCCAAGGTCAGACCCGAACTCTTCAACACGCGAGTCGTCCTCTGTGATGGTGTCCAAGCGGACATCCTTGCCAGTTCCCGGTGCCAAGCACAAGAAGGTGAAGAAGGCATTCCTGGAACCGTCGGTGTCGCGGGAGCGCAGTCCCTCATCCGGTATGTTCAAAACTCTGAGTTCATCAGCTCGACGAGCAATGTTGACGGCTACTAGTGCGCTGACAGCGCTGGTTGGCAACTCCAAGGCCAAGCAAGCAAAGGTTCACCAGGACCCTGAGTTTGATTCGATATTTGTGCCATGAAGGCGGTGTATCGACATTGGCCGTGTTTTTTTTAGTGAAGTGTCTTTTCGCGTTGAAGTGGACAAGGCTTCCATCTCGAGCATGCGCCTCCGCATACCTCGAAGTAGTTCAAGCCAGACAGGCAAGTAGAAATCTTGCCGCAGGATCTGGCTGAATTTATTTCTCAAGACTTGTGAGTGTTTAAATTTATATTTGATAGCCCGTCTGCAGATCTTCCTCGGCCTCTCGCCAATGGTCAAAGCCCATTTAGGGACGTAAGCCGGGAGTTGACGGTGCTGTGGACAAGGTTCCATGTAGAGCTGACACCAGATGCTTGCAAGGCATGTCGCATGCCGAATACCGGATCGCGGTATATCGAAGCTTTGGAGAAAACCAGTCTGGACATGTTTCTTGCATGCTCAAGAACACACGAGAGGTTGCGGGTAACCGAGGCAGAAGCATGATGTCATGTGGAGGAAGGCCGCCCACATTCTTCAACCTGACATCACCTGGCTGGGTGGAATCACCGAGGTGCGGTGCTGTTGTTTGGCGAGCTGTGGTGGGAAGGAAGGCTGATGATCGGAAACAATCCATGTCGCTGGCTTTGAACGTTGCCGTCAAGGCTCAAACTGTCTGTGAACAGAGCCCCCTCGGCTGCCCGGCCAGGAGGACCATGCCAAAACAGGCGCCTTGGACCGACGTGATGAGGATCATCATCATGATTGCAATCATCACTTCTGTAATCATGAAGCCGAAGCATGCCAGTCCTGTTGTAATCGCAGCGATTCGACCTCGCTGCAACTGGAAAGGCTATAACCACGCGGATAAAGTCGCACACGCGGCTGACAGACTCCCTGGCCCGCAAGCTGATTCCTTCTTTAGCACATGTGCGATGGAGACCTGAAGATGATGCAAGTGGTTGTTTCTTTTCCGCCTTCTTCGTTTGCATGACGTGCTGCTGCAAATTCCAAGGATCAGTACCCATGGGTGGAGGCATGGCGGGTCTTCTACATGAAACTCGTCCCACATGTCAGTCCTGTTGTAATGTATTCCCCCACGGCTTATCATCAGCACAGCAGACTCGATGCATGATGGATGAACCCATGCAGTATCCTGCAGGTGGTCCTTAGACTACTCGGCGCCTGTGGAACAACCATTCTGTTCGGAATCCGCTTGGTCATCGCCGAGTTCCTGTTCGGCATCATGGAACCTTGCCGCAGTTGGAACATTGAAGCGGCCTGGAGACACTGCCCTCGTCCTGTTTTCTGGTTCGAGGCCTGGGCACCAGTGAGAGCCGCTGGGGCGCTGCTGGCGGCGGTGCCCTTGGTCTACACGGGACGGAGCAATGCCGGAGCCCCGGATCCCTTCGTGGCGACACAGCAAGAAGTGTAGAATTAGAACGGCACACCGACTCTGCTGCCTCGATGATCTTGCCACCGAGTTTCAAAACCTCATCAGCTGCAAAAGCACGGCAGAGGCGCACTGCAAGTGTGAGAGGAAGACCCGTTATTGGCCTTGGCACATGAAAAGCGCCAACCTCGGAGGCCTTGGTGGAGTTCTCTAAACTTCTGGGCATGAGTGGGCCTTTCATCTGGTCCCGGGCTCGGTTCGGCTTTCCCGCTGCCCAGTCTCCCAAAGCTTACGCGTCGTCATCTTAGGGAAACCCCTGAGCCAGAGCCTTCCCTGAACGACCTGGAGCCTTTTGTGGAGTTTCGAGCATCTGCCGTTCATACCGCAGCTTAGGGTTTAGAGAAGTGTAGAAGTCGAAGTTAAGGGTTTTGGGGTTCCTGGAGGTTCGCCCTTCGTTGTCTCGACTGGGAGCTCGGGGTGCGTGACTGGGCTGAGACGCAAATTGGTCGTTGTAGTCCGGAGGCCAGAAGCTCCTGCGGGTTTGGGGCTCAAGTTTCGGGGAAGCCGCAGAAAATCCAACCTTGTTGCATCGGAACACCGCGACCCTAGGAAGTGCGTATTCCATGTCTCCAAAACCACGGCAGTGACATGTAGCCCAGGAGCAATGGTTGGTGCCCTTTCCTTCAACCTCGTAGTGCTGCTGGTGAGATTGGCTCTGAGCCAGAAAAACAGCAAAACACCAGAGAAGGAGGAGAAGAAGCGTCTCGGCCACGTTCATTAGCTATCCCAACACTTGGTTTATCAGGCACAAGGCTTCGTGACCTGCTTTCACGCCTGTGTTGCATGTTCTGGTTCAGGAAATCTTCCAAGAAATCGTGAGAATGTTCACAAAGCCCACAGCTGCTTGGCCTTGATGTCTGCTGCACATGTGGCAGCAGAGGACGCAGACACATGAAAGGATTCCTTCTGACCGATCTGATCTGGAGCCGCATTGACATGGCCAACTTTCGGCTTGATATCTTGTTAGAGGCAGTGCCTCAGACCATGCCTAGTTGTTATGGGTGTCTCCAGTACTGGAATGATGTAGAGTTCTGTCTGGGTACATATGTCCATGGTTCTAAATGGACTTATGGCAGTCAGCGCAACAAGTTGACATCAGGCTGTGGCGGTGCCGTGTGCTAGTGATCCAAGCTTTGCCATGTTCTACGCGAAGGGTTCCTACAGCTTCAACCACCAATGGTGTGCCAAAAGTATCGTGTTGGGAAGTACGGACATACAAGGCGGTTAAAGCTTCCATAAACGTGTCGTGGGTGCTGACAAGCTCTTTCGATGCACGTGACAAAAGCCCGATGCGACCCGAAGCAGCTGTACCCGAACAACTCCTTGAAGCTTCGGCCTTTCAGGCTTGACGCAGAGGAGATGTGGTCTGGGTTTCTCGGCCGGAGCTGACTGAATAGTGTCGGCAACGTGCCGAACCGTCTCACGAACTTTCATGCTTGGATTCCCGCATCGATGCGGTCAGGGTCGGCCCTGCCGAGATGACCAAAAACCGAAAAAGCTTGCAAAGCTGAGCTCCCATTAAAGCGATCTCGGCGAAGTCGGATGTCGGGGGAATCTGAGCTGTGCAGCTCAGAGGCTCCTGAGAGTTTCCGAAAGCCAGGAAAACTGCAGGCAAAGATCAGGAAATTGGGTTGTGAAGAATCGCCTTCGCCCCTTCGCCGCCTGAGTGCACGAACATGTGTCTGTTGTCTAATGCTCTCCTAATTGGGAACAGGCGCTCGAGCGCCTCGATGCTTCAAGAAGCCTTCTTAGCTCAGTACACAGAGCCATCGCAGAGGGAGGGCTTCTACTGGAAGCTCATATAGACTTGTGCCTCTCTTTCGGGCGGGTGCACTGAAAAGAACCGCTGCCCATCTGCAGCGACCTCTTGACGGTACTCTGGTCGTGAGCTGCCACATGGCCACAGTCTGCAAGTCTTCGCGTTTCTCACGTGTTGTCGTTGCCAGGCCCGCCGAGTAATGGCTCTGGCTGCATCGAGCGACGTCTTGGTCGCAGCTTGGTTATGTCCTGTCTTGCACAGAGCCTTTCCCACGACAAGCCGTAGCCACGTGGCAGCAGCCTGTATCGGGTAAGGACAAATGACAGGAGGAGCTTGCTGTATTTTTGTATAGGGCGAATGAGTTCCGACTGGGCCGGAAGCGAGAATGCAGACTGCACAGTGCCCTTTACTTGCAGCTCTTGATGGACAGAACCAGCGGTGCTGTAATTTACCCTTTCCAGGTGTGAGAAATAGCAAGCCCCGTCTGAGGTACCACACGGCTCGTCCATCTACTCGTACCATCTCCAGCTCCTTGCATTTTGAGGGCAGTAAGATCCACTTTTTCGAGTTTGCACGCGATCTTCAGGGCCTCCTGGGTCTTGACCTTGCAACACGTTTCCAGCGCGCGTACAGGGTGTGCCGCTACTCGACGCCGTCTTTAGTGATTTTTGTCGCAGCATGTCCACGGAACCGATCCTCTCCTCCGGCTCACTGTTTCGGCATCCCCGTCGTCCTGCTTTCTTGGAACTGCAGGTTCGCATTCACGAACGCACCTCTGGGTCGCGGTCTTGGCGCAGACGTGCTGGGTCGCTGTTCTTCCCGAGTTGGCAAAGTGTCTGCCTGGTCCTTCAGCATCTTTTGCATCATCTTTGCCTTGGGGCTTTTGGGGAACCATTGCAGTGTTGCGTGTTCATCTTGAGAACTTGTGGGTCCATTCCTGACGTGCCTTGTTCGATGTTGATTCGCAGGCAAGTGGAAAGCGTTCAGCAGTGTTGTTGTTCAATGCCGCGCGCTGTGAGGCGAGTTCATCAACTTATCGCCGGATGGCACACAGGCAGCTCTCGTAGAAGTTTAAGGGCGTAACCCCAGACCCCAAACCCGAAAAACCAAACACACAGTCTCCTGGGCTTCCTCGGCCTGCAAATGGGGCTTCCAAGGCTGCTTCAACAAAGGCTGATCTTGGGTCAAAAGCAGGTTCGAGAAGGGTGCGGTTAGCTATGGCTTCATGAAGGGGTTCTTTGCACTGTGTCCAACTGCGGCTGCCTTTCACCTTGGCCTCATGAGGTCGGCGTCCTTTCAGTTCCAGCAGCATAGGCTTTGGGGTTGGCAGACCAATAGAGTTTAGGGTTTAGGGCTTTCAAAGTACCGACGGAAGGTAAAAAGAGTCAGCAGAGACGCAAGCAATCGGAAACAACATGCAGGACTCAGAACCGTAACAAAGCTATCCATGCCACTAGCGATAGTGCAACCTGCAGCAGCGGCGAAAACCAGGACGGCAAATGCAGCAAAAAACGGATTAACGGCAGTAGCAATGATGCGAGTCCTAGCATGAGCGATCCCTAACTTTAAGCTTGCTGCAAGGACTCCTCAAACTGGCAACGATCAACTGGGAACCGTGTTAGAAACTGAGACAGGGTGTTCGGAACACAGATGCCAGTCTCAAGTGCGTGACGCTGATCCCTTCGTCGTGCCAGATCCAACCGTACTTCGGGGGTTTGTTCGAGGACGAGCCTCTGCCGAAGGAGCCCGAGACAAGTGAATGCCTAACGCCTTGAGCAGTAATTAACCAGCTCAAGGCGTATGCATACATGCGTGCAGGCTTGCGTAGACATGATGTCTACATAGTGAGCTCAGCAATGCCAATCATGTGGTGTCTGTATGCGCCGCCATGAGAACCCATGCGCCACCCAGAGAACAGGTTTCAGAAGGGGCTCAATTTGTGTACTTGTCTATGCAAGCAAACGGAATCAGCTACTGAGTGCCTGCATGTATGAATGCTTGCCTGCCTGCCCGCCTGGATGGACGGATGGATGAACGAACGGACGGACGGACGGATGGATGGACGGATGCACAGATGCGTGCATGTTTGCCTTCAGTTGCATTTGGTGGCTATCTGAATTTTCAGGCGAGGGTTGAGTCATGAGGGGAGGCGCACGGAGGCCGAGGAAGAGTGAGCGTCGTCTCTTGCCAGGACGGCAAGATCACTTTGGAGCAGCTCAGGCGACCCGGCTTCGGCTGCACCCTGCGTCGGACTGGGCTGAAACGGCCTTGCCCTCGCAGTGCTGAGGCCCTTTCCATGCTGCAGCTTTAGCGTGGAGGGATCTGTGAAGTTCGAACTTCGGCAGGCATCGGCCGCCAACTTCAAGCGCAATGCAACCTTGGGAGATGCGGCTGCGCCGGCGGTCACTCGACTTGCCCTGGCGTCGGAGCTGTGGAGCCATTGCAGGGAGCACCAGGCGTTGTGACACCTTCGTGAAACCAGTGATGCTTTCTGCTTCTGCCATCATGCAAGGTTATGCCACTGGTTGGGACATGCAGGTTTTGAGTCCTGCCGGTGAAGGCTTTGCTCCTTAATTGCTTCAGGCAAGCCATAAGACGAAAAACACGTGCTCCTACGCCGCTGTTGCATTTGTTGGATCACGTGTGCGCCGCACGTTGCTGCCGTACCCGGAACTGTCGGCTTTGGCTTGCAGCTGGAGAATCAAGGGCTCGAGGTTTAGGTCCGCCTGGCTCGGCACCCAGTTCCCAGAAGCGGGAGCCCTCTCCCGGCCCCGGGCCCTCTTCGCAAGCGGAGGCGGAAGCATGGCAACGTACATCAACTACGGCGAGGGCGAGGCCCTGGAGGGTCAGGGCTCCTAGGGCTCCCGGCAGAGCAGAGCTGTGCCAGGATGACGCCATCGTGCAGGGAGCGGAGTGGCTGATGTGGGCCCTGGCATGGTTTGGCGGCTGAAGCTTTGCCTGTGAAGTACGGCCGAGGCTGTTGGGTCTCAGGTCGACCTATAGAGGATCTAGGGTGAGAGTGAGAGTGGCAGTCCATGTGCTAGAACGGGCGTCTGAGCGTCAGGTAAGTTCCAAAACCGACCCCACAAGAAAACAGCCAGCATGTTCGGGCCCAATGCAGGCACATGCCTGATGAAGGACAGAGGATGACGGTATCACTGAACATCCTCACAAACTGCGACACCACATCTACTTTATGCATGTTTATGTCCATGTATGCACATACGTATGATTTCATGCATACCATGCACTCATGTATGTATTTATATGGTCAATCCCTACCATCCATATGATCGTGTTCCGCGCGAGAGAGAGAGAGAGAGATGCGCACATTGAGATGTGGAGCACGCACAGCTGGTCTTCGGTCAGCGGTTCCAGGACGTGTTGGCCGGTGAAATCGTTTCAAAAGGGGAAGCAAATCCTGGCAACTTTCCCTCTGCACTGTCAGCGATGATAAGCTACTGTCGTGTGCTTCATTTTCCTTGCAGTCGGTTTCCCGCAGTGCAGCTTGCGCATCCTGAAGATGTGGCAATCTCGTGAACACTCGGCGGCAGACACAGAGAGAGGCTTTCAACAGCAACCGAGCGCTGAAGAAAGGGGGTGTCAGGTCTCATAGTCATAGTCGTCGCTCGAGCCAGAGAAAGAACATCTTCTCTTTGCCAGGAGGCTTCTGCAGCTGCAGCAGGGGATGGATGCAGAAAAGGCCTTCACCGACAAGTTCAGGAAGGAGTTTCAGGCACCGCACTTGACGAGTGTCTTCCTCTTCGCACTTTGCTTCTGCCAAATTGCCAGGCGGTGCAGGACGCGCCAAGGTACGACATTGCCCCTGTGTTCGACTTGTTCGTCGACTACAGCAAGGATTGCTGCAATCAAGGCTCCTGTCTCTGGACAAGTTTTGCCGTAATCCCTGGCTAGAACCTTTTCACGGCCATCCCAGAGAACAAGCCTGAAGAGCGGCTGAAGGAGATCGAGGCGCCCGCCCAGGTCCAGGTGTAAATCCAAGCATGCCTCTGCCAGTGCCGATACTTGTCACGCCAAGACTCCCTTCCACAACATCTCCATGTGTGTACAGTATTGTCGCTTCGAAGATGCACTGGCCTGCCATCGCAAGTTCACAATCTTTTCGTGTCATCCATGCCGCCACTGCTGCCAGAGCTTCTTCGCGCTGATTCTCAGTATGCTGTCCTACTTCGAGGTGCGCTGAAACGCGAAGTTGTGACTCCCAGTGGCTGAGTGGTCGCATCCAAAGGACAGCGAACATTTGGACAAATCAACAACAAGACTCTGCGAATTACTGAGCGCGGACACAGAGCAGTCGCTGGCTCAGCACCAGGCTTGAGGCACACCGTTCGATTTATCAGGGTTGCGGTGCCGCTGCCGGTTAAAACGGGCAGCACAGAGACCCAGTGCAAGCCTTGCAAGACCCTGACTGTGCTTCAAGGGTAAAGGCACTGTCCTGTCGCCGCCTTCCAGGCAGCCCGAGCTGCGACTCAGACTGCTGATGATGCTGTACAACACCTTCAGCCCTCTTCTCCAGTCCGGAACTTAAGTCACTTAAGTCAGAAGCTGACGAAGGGCTCTGTTGGACACATTGGGTCGTGCAGACGTTTCGTTGATACGAAGGCAGCGGTACAGGATCTTCAAGCGCCCTGGCGACATTGCAGTGCAGTGGGAGTCTTGTGTTTTGTTTGGATTGTGTTTGTGCTTTGGATTTTGTCTGAGGTACGCCTTGGACTACGCAGCAGCGGCCGACATGTTCGACCAGGCCAGGGCCTTTCTGCCTCCCACAGCGACAGCATCTCTCTCGTAATCTCTCGTTGCAGACGCGTCGAGTCTCGCTTTTTCACGCGCGCGTCGCGATGTCGGAGCTGCAGAGGTTTTGCCCTACCTCGACTACCTTGACTCCTGGATGGTCCGTCGGCCCAGCCGCCAACCTGTGCAGCCGGCATTCTGTTCAGCTTTGGCAGCCCAGGCGGACTGGGAGTCGTACCTCAAGATCGACGAGAAGCGAGCATTGTATGCCGACATCTCGAGACACATGAGGCCAGTCTTTTTGTTCACGTAAGATAGACCCGGATGCCCCTTGAAGTTACACTTAATGCCTTGCCAGGGGCTACGGCAAGAAGTCCGAGGCCTTCCAGTACCTGAAGCAGCCAGATCCTCAGGACATCTCAGGAAACAAGGCCCCCGAACACAGACTCAGACCCTCAGCAAGGTTCCCACCAGTATTTGTTCCATTCTTCCGCTAGGTACCATGGCCTCTTCCAGGGCGCAACTTCGGACGCCATGACCAAGCCAGAGGCCGGGGTCAGCCTCAGACTCCACGGATTTCTCTTACATGGACCTTCTTAGCGGGAGCGCGTGGGAATTAGGGGAACTTCCCGGTGCTTAGCGGCTTTAGCGGGGTGGGAATGAGGTGCCTTGTCGCAAGTATATCAGAGCTGGGTCATGGATATCAGGGAAGATTTTCGCGAGAAGGCAAAGCTCGAGTGCTCTGCGCCAGCAGCAGACGAGCTGCAAGCATCTTCGCCTTCTCGGGTTTCGTTTGGCGGTCCAGAATTCTGGCGAGAAGAGAAGGGGAGCTTCAGCTCGCCTTGAGACCTTGGAATGGAATGCTGTGAAAAGGCCGCGTGCAACATGCCTCCATGGCTCGATCAAGGAAGCGCAGCTGCAGGGACCAACACATCACCGAGCTCGTTCCACCTGGAAGTCAGTCCGCAATTCTCTCGAACCGTGTCTAGCAGCGTGACGAAGCGGATGGGACGCTGTGATTTCGGCGTCGACATGTCCCATGCCTTTGATGTTGTTTCCACTCAACGCTGCTTTCTGGCAGCGGCAGGTCGTTGAGCAGACGATCCAGCTGATCAAGGCTGAACTCCGGCTGTCCCGGCACGGCGCTTGCCAGCAAGCCCCTTGCCGCAGGATGCAGTGATGCTCCCAGCGGTGATTCAGTACGACGACGTTTTGATGCTGGACACGGTCAAGGCCTGGCCAGCTTGAAGCAGCTTACAGCTTCTGGAGGCTCCCTTCTGCTTCTGCTGAGGCTTTGAAAAGCACACCTCAGGGAAGCCTCGTGACCCTCTGTGAAATCTTCCTGCCGGGGCCTGAGGGACGGCTAGCACAGATGATGCGTCTCATGTTGTCCATGATTCCAAGGTCTGGTTCGGTGGATGACCTGAAGGAGATGCGTAGACATGCAGTTGCCACGAGTTCTTGCGAAGAGTTACTCTTCTTGAAGCGCCTTCCACATGCTCCTGCCGGATGTTTTGATTCTCGAGTTGGCTGTTTGTCCAGATGTTGCGAGCAGTCTCAATGGCATAGCCAGATGCTACAACAGGACTTCCACAAGAAGAACGAGAAGCTCTTTGACGAGCATTCCTTAAACTTTCAGGTGGATCACGATGCGGTTCTTGATTCAGCAGACTTCAGAAGCTGTCCTTTGCAGAGAGTAGTATGGCAACATGCTCGGACTAGGGCAGGCTGGATGAACGACACGTGTCGCTCGCCAGGAGGCGATGTCCAAAATTAGACTTCTGACCTTGGCCACTATGGCTCGGGGACAGTCCGTGCCCCACGCCGTAGTGTTCAGATGCACAGGTGCACCTTTAAAGATGTCTCTCAGGTCGGAACTCCCTTTAGATGACATCGCCAAGCGCATCCAGGACAGCTCGATTTCCCGTTTACAATGACCCTGTGTTTTTGCGTTGCAGGAAAGCCCCACGGCCGTGGAGCCGTGGGTTGTTCGAGCGATCTCCGAGGGCGTCATCGATGGGCGCATTGACCAGCTGAACCGGAAGGCTCCAACACCGTCCGAGTCGTACTTGTAGCACTCTACGTGGGCTTTGGGCAGGTGCTCGTGAAATCCGCCTTCTTGCGCAAGTTCGAGAAGGAGGTCCTCGAAAACGGCAATCTGATTTCTCTTGGTTTCCACCGGATGCGCCCTTTGAAGGAGTGGAACTTCCTGGATTCCAAGCCGTGGCCACGGTCTTGCTTGCCCTTGTCTCTGGTGAAACTGCAGTGCTGCTCTGCAGGCTCTCGCATTGGATCGAGAACTTGGAGCAGGTGATCAAGTTCCTGGGTGAGCAGAAGAACAAGAGCGAGGCCAGACTTCTCCGGCCCACGACGCCACGACGCGCAGCGCCCTCCTCCCCTCCTCCACTCCAGTCCCCTCCGCTTCCACGTCCAGAGTCCAGAGGCCTAAGCCTGCCGCACAGCTGCCGGAGAAGCGCGCGGAGACCTCGGACGGAGTGGCTCAGAAGCTGGAGTGGTGATGCTACTACTTGTACTAGGGCAGAGCTCAGAGCTCCGTGTGTCAGGTGCTCAAACGAGCGCCACCTCGCGCCACCTTGGCGGACACGTTTCCACAGCAAAATCCGCTCTCCTGACCCCTCCGGGCAACCCTCACCTTCGGGCAGACGAGACCTGACACACGGGGCCTCCCCAAATGTATTTTGTTTCGTGACTGTCCTCTACCCCTGTGATTTCCGGATCAGCAGACAACGCATTTGTCAGACTCGTCTCCATGCCCGAAGCATTGTGTACAAACTGCCATGCAGGCCTTCGTGCAATCTGTAGAGGGTGTAAGCGCTTGCGGCACGGCTCAGATGGCGGAATTCCCAGCTTACGAAGCAAAATGTGACGGCATTGCTTTTGCTGGAATACTCCGTCTTTCCGTCTTCATCAGGGCTACAGGCTTCTGGCCGGCAGCAGAGAGACGCAGTTCCGAATCTGTCCTGCAGGAGGCAGAAGATGCACTCGCCCCCCTGCTGAGATGCCTTGCTGCCCTGTTGAAGAACAGGGGGGGGGGACTGCTACTCGGCAACGCTGGCCTGTCCAGGCTGCAAGGTGCTTCAGCCTGGACCTTGGCAATTGCGGGAATTGAACAATTGCATGGAGGGTTAGCCTGCAAGACTGGCACCTGTCTGTGGTTTGGAGCATATTGAGCGAGTGGAGCCAGTCTTGGACAGTACATGTGAGTGGGATCTTTTACCCAAAGTAGCAGCTCAAAGATTCTAACCTCTTGTCTCGCGACATGGATCACCTGAGGAAGGCATCGGTAGTGCCCGCAATTCCCACACCATGAAAACCATCTTGGAGCGGAAACCTTGGCTCCACTGAGAGGTTGCAGCTGGCTATTTCCAAGCCCCGAGCTGCGCAGCTTTTTGCAGGACGACTGCATCAGGCAGGCCGACCCCTTCCGGAAGCGTTGTCTTTCTGTTATGTCTGTTCAGGGGTTACTTCGGGTCTTTGTTGGGTTGGATAGGAAGTACTGTAATTAACAACCTACAAAAGCACACAGAACACCTTGAAATTCCAGCAAGCTCAGGGCAATTCCTACATTGCCCCTCTGAAACCTCATAGAGCTCTTACACAATCACAACCCCATGATGCCTCATAAGATCCACCGAAGCCTTTCAGCAGATCCTGTGAACATTGTCTACAATCCCACAGAGCTCAACAGAAAGATCACACTTTTCTGGGTTCTTGTTCAAGACTTTCATTTAAGTTACCATAATAGGGATCTATTGTAAATAATATGGTTGCCTTATTATGGTAACTTCACTTAAATCCTTCAACAAGAATCCAGACATCTATTGTAATTCATTTAAGTTACCATAATCGGGATCAAAGTTTATATAATTTAAGTTACCATAATCGAAATCTATCAGTAAATGTTTCAGCCTTGAGGCCCTTCAGAGACGGAAGTTTCGGCTTGAGGCCCTGGCCCGGCGACTGCCGGNGCTGCGTGTGCTCGGGTGGCCCGGCCGCGTGTGTGTGTGGGTTGAACAGACGCCGGGGTCGCTGGTGGGCCCCCGGGGGAGGGGGGGTGTGTGGGGGGGGGGGGGGGGGGTTCGGGTTTTTTAGGGTTTCGGGTATTTAGGGTTTCGAGTGTTTGGGGTCTCGGACGTTTAGAGTTTCGGGCGTTTAAGGTTTTGAGTGTTTAGGGTTTCGGGCGTTTATGTTTCGAGTGTTTTAGGGTTTCGGGCGTTTAGGGCTTCGGGTGTTTAGGGTTTCGTGTGTCTATATAGGGTTTCGGGCGTTTTGGGTATTTAGGGTTTCGGGTGTTTGGGGTTTCGTGTGTGTAGGGCTTCGGGCGTTTAAGGTTGCGGGTGTTTAGGGGTTTCGGGTGTTTAGGGCTTCGGGTGTTTAGTATTTAGGGTTTCCGGTGTTTAGGTTTTCGGGTGTTTATGGTTTCGTCTGGTGATCGGGTTTTCGGTGTTTAGGGTTTCGGGAGTTAGGGTTTCGTTTGGGGTTTCGGGTGTTTAGGGCTTCGGGCCTTTAGGGTTTCGGGCGACTAGGGTTTCGGTGTTTCGGGCGTTTAGGGTTTGGGGCGTTTCGGGTTTCGGGTGTTTGAGGTTTCGCGTGTTTAGGGTTTCGGGTGTTTAAATTTAGGTTTTCTGGCGTTTAAGGTTTCGAGGTTCCGGGTGTTTAGGATTTCGGGTGTTTAGGGTTTCGGGTGTTTAAAGATTCGGGCTTTTAGGGTTTCTGGTGTTCAGTTTTCGAGTGTTGAGTTTTTTGGGTGTTAAGGTTTTCAGGTGTTTAGGGTTTCGGGTGTTTAGATTTTCGGTTGTTTAAAGTTTCGGGTGTTTAAGGTTTCGGGCGTCGAGGGTTTCGGGTGTTTAGGGTTTCGGGCGTTTCGGGTTTCGGGTGTTTAGATTTTCGGGTGTTTAAAGTTGCGGGTGTTTAGAGTTTCGGGTGTTTAGGGTTTCGGGTGTTTAGGTTTGCGGGTTTCAGAGTTTCGGGTGTTCAGATCCTACTGTTTAGGGTGCCATATTAGGGTCCCCTATTTTTGAAGACTCAGAGTCTTGAGGTTGGAGTACTACGCAGAGCACGGCCTGGTAGATCACGGCAACGTCGCCGTGTGGGAGCATGCCGAGCCCTCGGGCTGCTGTTCCAGTTCCGGCGAGATGCTTCCCTAAACTGGATTCTTCCAGAACATGAAATTTTGTCCCCGCAATAGGGAATCGAATAGATATCTCGTTTATGTAGCGAGACCTTGAACCAGCAGCAAGGCTGGCAAGGCGCTCCAGGCGTCTTTCATGTCGGAGGACGAGGCGAGGCTGGGGATGTCCTGAGTCCAAAAGCCGGTGGTTTCTGCCGGGCGGCACAGGAGGCCCGGCTCTTTCAGATCCAGGACAAATGGGGAACTGCAGCGGGCGTTGTTGGCAAAGAGCCTTCTAATTCTAGATGTGCTCGAGAGCAGTCTAACAGATTGCGCGCAGCCGCCGGGATGAGGTTCGACTGTGACTGGGCCTCAGGCTTCTTTCCACGAAGCCCAAACCTCTCCTGCGATGTTGGGGCACTTGGTCCCAGTGGCCGAAGGAGCGCGTGCCGCTGTGGGTGTCCGAATGCCTGCCGATGGTATCCAGGCAATCAAGAGCTTCCTTTGACTGCGAGACTTTCTTGCCAAAGTGGCATCATGTCATGCCTTGTTTGAGGCCGCCGAACGCGATTGTACCACTGGCTCCAGCCATGGTGGAGGAGGCGGAAGCGGGGAGTGAGACCTCTGGTGAGCCTGTGACATTTTCTTGCCGTCCGATCTGTCGGAGCCACAAGGAAACAGCAAGCCGTGGCAACCGAGCTCAAAGTTTTTTGTTTCAGTTTTTCATGCTACACAAACTCAGAAGGATATGACCTCAATGCTCAAAAGCCGCGGCTGCTGGGGGATAGGAGCCCGACAACCAGAACCAATCAGCACATCACGTGAGGACTGAGGACTGCTTCGTAACTGACAGGGTTGGGACTCCGAAAGGGGGGAAGCATGCGCAAGAGCGCCTCCCATGGTGGGCTTCCGCGGGATCCAAAGCGCGATCCAAAGCAGCGGCGGGCCCTTCTGCGGCACATCGACTGCGTCAAAGCAGGCCCCGGCCCGGCCCCCTCCGGCCCCCTCGGCGTTGTTTTTTGCTGAGTTGGATCCTGAATGCAGGCTTTCCGGAGCTCGTGTGCTTCGAGCAAACGGGTCAACGTCTCCGAGCTGAAGACCGACACAGCCAGCTTTCGCTGGCCCTGCAGAAAGGAGACGCCGAGCTTGTGCAGAAGCTTTGTGCCGTGGCGCTCTCGGATCCAGCATTGTCGGGCACGGAGCTGGTCTGCAGCTGCAAGAAGCTGCTGCGGCAGCTCCTACACTTTCGGAAGCTCTTGAAGGATGGCCGTGCCTTCCTGCAGGGGGTTCCCTGGGACTACCCGGCGGAGCAGGTTGACATCAACGTCGGTTTGCTGCGGAACTCGCAGTGGGGCCCCGGAGTATGGGACGAGGACCTCGTGGCCCGGGCCTCATAAAATCAGCAACCATGTGGCGGCAAGAGCCAGTGCCTGCGCTAACTGACAGCTTCGGATTCCATGCTAGGGGGTTTGGAGCGATAGTCACAGGATGCATGTCAGCAGGCACTTCGTAGGCTCTCAGCCTTTGTGCCGTGTGGGATGTCAGGGTTCAGCGTTTGGATCGGATCTGAAAGGCTCGTTTAGAGCCTTTAGAGTTTAGCACTCAGGGTTGGGGGTTGAGGGTCTTTAGGGTTTGTTTGGGGTTTGAAGGCTCAGAGTCTTAGGGTTCAGGGTGCTCGAATTTTGGGGTTTAGGATCTTTGGGGCTTGCGGCTCTGGGTTTTTGTGGCTTGGTGGGTTTAGGGTATCGTAGAGTGTTGTATGGGTATGGGCGTGGGGGACAGACATCAGGAGACCTCTTTACCCATAGGTCATTGAATAGGGAGAGCAAGTGTATTGAAAGGGTGCTTACAGCCCCAGTTTCAACCTATGTCCTATGTGCTTGCTGCTTCATGTATTTCACTGCATGGGTAATTGGGGAATTTTGCAGCTGGGGAGTATATAAATCAGTTCGGGCTTAGGACCGAGGATGTCGAGTTCCGCAGCACCGGATTTCTTGGTTTCTTTTCGGAGCGTATTGAGAGGGCTAAGTTGCTATGTCAAGCCATTTCTGCAAGTGAAACAAACGGTCAAAGCCTCATGGATCTTCAGTTCTACGTTGGAGGCTTTGGCCCACTGTAGGGACCCCCAACCTCAAAGATATCAGACGGAGATCTGAGCGAAAGGTCCTCCTCGACAACTGCGCCGTTTTCCTGCAATCATCCTCGCCATCATCCCTGTCATGGGTAGATAAAGGATCTGTAGTTGCAGTAAGCTGTGACCCCCAGTCATGGTCGGGGATGCCGCGGCGGACCATTGGCACAAGTAAAGGCTCATTCATGCATGAGGTGATTTCATGAATGTTGGCATTCGTCCAAATAAAAGCTAGTTCTAGGCGTCCCGACGAAAAGCTCCCCACAGTTTGCAGATGTTTGCAGATTCTTGCGAGCCCGGAAGAAGTTCCGCAAGTCTAAACTGTTGAACACTGCACGATAGACCCACGCGGCCCGACGAGGCATTTATTTGGCACATACTTGCGCCGGACGTTCCGCAAGAAAACTTTTGCACCGTGCGCATGTCTGGGTCAGAATAAAATTAGGTATCGTGCAGTTTGTCCCATAGATAGAATATTCATTTTAGGGGCAAAGGTTTCCATGATCTACCAATTGTTTGAGGGGCCTTTGACGAGCAATTGGAGTCCCTTTGCAAATACTTCACGCTCCATCGCAATTGAACCTCTAATGTGCCCAAGCCCTGTACGGCCTCCCTGTCAACCGCAGCTTTCATGCCACAACCTTGCAACACTCACAATCTCGCGCTTGGCACAGAACGCCTTTGTGCATCGGGGAATGTTTGTAACCTGTCAAGGGTGTGGGTTGCGCAGCGAAGTAAACTTACCATCCTGTGTTTCCATGTCAGTTCAGGAAGTCGTACCGCGAAGACCCTTGGTCGGAATCTGATTTTGGTGCTGGTGTCGATAGAAAAATGTCATACTGATCGAAGCGGCAATAACTAGTAGTTCGTAGTTAGTAGTTAGTAGTTAGCAGTTAGTAGTTAGTGGGTAGTAGTTAGTAGTTAGCAGCTAGTAGTTAGCAGTTAGCACTTAGCAGTTAGCAGTTAGCAGTTAGCAGGTAGCAGGTAGCAGGTAGCAGTTAGCAGTAGTAGTAGTAGTAGTAGTAATAGTTGTTGTTGTTGTTGTTGTTGCAGTAGTAGTAGTAGTAGTAGTAAGTAGTAGTTAGTAGTTGTAAGTAGTAGTAAGTAGTAGTAAGTAGTAGCAAGTAATAGTTAGTAGTAAGTACTAAGTAGTAGTAAGTAGTAAGTAGTAAGCATTAAGCAGCAAGCAGCAAGTAGTGGGTAGTAAGCCGTAAGTAGTAAGCAGTAAGTAGTGGATAGTACGTAGTAAGTAGTTAGTAGCTGGTAGTAGCCGCCAATCAGAAACGATCGCTCAGCGACTCAGTGAGTGCATGGCAAGTCGTTAGAGCATATAGTTCCTTATCGAAGCATCATGCAAGTCAGTACCTAGCCACCTCCGCATGTGCGCAGAACGGTTTTTCAACGGCGTACACAACCAGTCTTCAGTAAGTAAGCTGAACAAGTACGGCGTGCAAGAGGAGTTGCAGCGGCTCAATCTTCAGAACCGTTGAACTTGTATATACATATATATATATGTATATGTATATGTATATATATATACATGTGTGTGTGGGTGTGGAAGTGTGTCCTCAGTTCGTGTTATTAGTCCTGCACCACATTGCTACTAGTGACAACAGCGAAAGGACAGCTGCTGCAGTCCATGTGAGGTCAAAGCCAAGATTATGAAGGATGCTGATTTGTTGAAGCTTTTGCGGTCCGTTCGGCCGTTAAACGACGATGGCTCCGTGAAGACGCGCGTGGATCTTCATCGCTGCATCAGGGCCTGGTTGACTCTCACTGAAGCAGGCGTGTTAAGTGAACACCTTTCAAGGACCTATGGGGTTAGCTTGGAGCTTGATAAGGGGGCTCTTGCAGGGGTCTCATGCACATTCAGCCCGTGATGCACGTCTTGCAACAACGTGGCCCACTCCGGCAGGATGATTCTCTTGCGCCTGTGCGAATGTGGCAAAGCGGGCGTCCCTCGGAGAATGGCGTTTTCGCCAGAGCCGGTCCGAGTGTGTCCGAGTTTGCGGAGTTGCTTTGGTCACAGTTTGTAAGGTCGCTTTGGGAATGGCCCTTGCCGAGCCGTGGTTTCTTTTGCAATACCACGGAACCGCACAGATGGCCTTCGTCATGGAGGCGGCACTTTCTGAAGTCGCAGTCGCTCTGTGCTGAGATCTGCTGCAGGAGCTCTGGAAGCACCTCTGGAAAGGAGCGCAGCTCAATAAGACATCTGAGCTGAAGGTCGTGCCCATCCTCCAAGGCGGCACGACGGGAATGTGTAGGATGTGGATGTGTTCGCATTGCAGAGTTGCATGTGTCCACAAGTGTCGCAGCGTGGCCTGGCACGCAGGACGAGCCTCGGGGCTGGGTGACCTTGCTGGATATATACGAGCAGAACAGCGGGAGCTCCCTGGGCTTCGTAAGTCTTCACACTCGTTTGCAAATCTGCAAAATTCTGTAGGGCAGTGCGAAGTGGCCAGCTTCTTTCCCAGCTGCCAGGAGTTTCTGCTGAAAGGCCCGGCTTCCGTGCTCAGCACCGCGCGGAGAATCTTGCAGCCTGGCAGTCAAGGGCGGTCGACTTGGGTCCTGCTGAGCACTTCTTTGGATTCTAGTGACTCTAGTGTGACTGGTGGTTTTTAATGGTGCTGGATGGGCATGGCATGGCATGGGCATGGTGCAGATGGTGCAGGGAGCAAGAAGCGGGAGCTGCTGCGGAGCCGGGGCCTCCCGATGCCGAAGCCGCCCGGGTGGCGACGGTGCTCTGCGTGATTCCGAGCCCCGCGCTGCTGATCCTCGGGCATCAAGGGCCCCTTGCCTTAGCTGGAGACAATCCTTCGCTGATGTTTTAGTCTTAGTGCAGATCTGCAGAGGCTCTTTCCGACGGTGCTTCAGCACTGCGGTGAAGCTCCCCTGGCAGCGGCACTGCAAGTTTGCGCCTTGGCCGTCGGCCTCACACTCGCCTGGTCTCCGAAAAGGCGGGACTGGCGGGGGGAAGGAAGCAACGCGTGTGAACACGTGCGCCGTCGCTTCCCCACTGTTCCTGTCAGGCCCGAGTCCGAGCCAGCCGAGTCCGAGCCCAGGGCGGAGCCCACGCCGGAGCCCGCAGCTCCGGAGCCGGGAGCCCAACAGTCCCCGGCGGTGTCGGCCTGGGACGCCTTGGGCGCATCGCTCCGAACGGCCTACGAGCAGCTGCAGCGCATCGGCTTTCCCAAGGAAGCGAGAACCCAGGCCGGGCCTTGGGCGATTAGCGCTTTCGCGGAGTGGAGTTCTGGAGCCCTCCGGTTCAGGAGCAAGCCGGCATGAAGGTGATCTTGCAACTCGCCTTGATCGGATCCACCCCCGCGATGTCTCGGGGTTTTGCGTCTTGCGTGGATTTGCGTGCATCCCTGCATCCCCGCGTCGAAGGTCAGCCTGTGCCAAGGACATCGAGGACAAGGGACAGTTGACAATCGAGGTCTCCTGAGTCAAAGCCGCAGCGGTTGCCGAGGCAAACACTTGTTTTCAATTTCCAGTTTTCAGTCTAGCCTCTGGAGAGATCCAGACGAGTTGTCCAAAGATCTGGCTGCACTGTGATCGCGATGCAGGTACTGGTAGTGGTTTGAAGTCCCAGCACTGTTGTAATGGCCCCGGCCCCCTGCTCTGCGTGAGTTAGCTGCAGCATGCCCGCCTCGCCTGAAATGCGGTGAGTGCCACGTCTGAGGTCTCTAAGAGACCAGAACTGGCCAAAGAGTAGTGGCAAGGTGGCAAAGACGAACACTTTGCACTCAGACCGTCGCAGCTTACTACAGGTATCATGTTGAAGCATGTCGGAGTATGTTGCAGTAGCCGAGTAGCCGGCAGCCTGATGAAAAGCGCTGGGGTGCAAGTCCAGGAGCTCACCGATGCGCTGGAATCGGTGCCAGACGCAAGGCCTGCACTGCCCTTTGAGGTTGTGAAGTTGACCCTAAGCCTAAGCCCCCAAATGTTGCTTATGGAGCTTGCCACAGCTTGGCTTCGCCACGGCCGCCGTCCATGTCTCCGCAGGGAGCTTAGCTTGGTTTTGGCATAGGGGGCCTAATTTCCCACTTCGAGTTTCTGATTGCGTATCTGAGTCAGAGGCCGATGTACCAGAAGTCGCCGCCGGCCGTTGCCTCACAGAAGTGCAGACATCTCTGACATCCGCCGAACGCCTCACTTCCCGATTTTCGCATGTCAGCGTGCTAGGTTCCGGTACTTTGGCACATCTCGCCGCAAAGCTGCTTGGCAATGGTCGAAGATCCTGTGGTGTCAGCTTGTATCCCGTGTATATAGTTAGGCAGCATCTTTGGCATTTTCTTCATACACCGAGACACTAAGACTACCAGCGGCGCGTGTCGCGATTGGACACCAGACAGCTGGTGTTGGCTTCTCGGCAGGAGTTGACTTGCTACCTGCCATGTCGTCGGCCTTTGTGACACTTTGGTGCCGCACAGGCTCTCCGCTATGCAGCTGCTGACGGTGTGACGTGCTACGATTGTGGAAGCAAATGCCTGGGAGCGTACTGCAGCTATTGCAATATAGCTTGGCAACTACACACGGACATCGGACCGCGCGATCATGTAGCTGCACGACAAAGACTCTCCTGAGACTTAAAACTTATGCCAGGTGCAGGCCTTTTGGCTGGTGGCAGCAGCAGAGACCCTGCTGCGCAGGGTACCTAGTGCTACGCGGCATGTTACCCCCATCCTTTGTCTTCCTCTCACGACTGTTACTGTCGCGATACGGGAAACTCAGGCAGAGGGCACTCACTTCAGCGACCGGACAGCTGCCGCCGGATGCCTACATTTGCCGAAGAGTTTTCGCCAGCCGTTGGCTCGATCAACATGTCCGTCGACAGAACGGGCCATTTGTGTCGGGCCGGTGGATCTCTCGCTCTCTCTCTCTGTCTCTCTCTCTCTCTCAGGCGGCGGCACCGAAGCCGCAGCCGTGCAGAGCAGTTTGCTGGGATCTTTGCACTGTGGGTGCATGCTATGGCTGCTATGGAGCTGGTGAGTTGTGCACCACTCTTTCTCTGCATCTGGAGTTTCGCTTGTTATCTTGTCCGTGTGAGGTTGGTGCCCTGCTGGAGGAGCTCGTGGAGAGGGTTCCAAGTTTGAGGCCAGCACAGGCTCGGAAGTGCAATGCCCAGGCTGAGAACGTTAAGGTTCATAAAGGTTAGCACTTCAAGCCGGATCTTGCTGTGGCTGGCTGAAGGCTTGCTCCGCGGTGAAGAGTCCTATGCTCGGCTCTCCAACTCATGCAGTTGCCGCAGCTGAAGGATCATGTGCTGCAGTTCTGGGAGTGACAGGCAGGACTAACGCATCCACAGTTCCTGACACCCAAAGCAGAGACCCGAAGCCGCAAGTGCCGATGCCCCAACACAGTCCCCAGGAGAAGGCTCCGGTGATCATTACCACATGGCAGAAAAAATAGTCCATGCTTTTTTTCATTTTGTTGCAACCACTGCTGCAGTAGCAATGGTGCGTTCCTCCCGTATCTCAACTCGAAGTCGCACCTTGAACTTCGGAGATCACAGCTTGTAAAAGCATAGACCGTACAGCATCAATTCGAAGCATAATGCAGTATAGGATAGCATTATCTAATCTGGTCTAGTTTTTCTGATCTTATCCAATCTAATGAAAGCCTCATCTTATGTTCTTTAGTCCGAATTGTCTATTCTTTATCAACCTTCATCCAGCCAAATCCAGTCCAGTATAGTAGAATCTGCTACAGTATCAAATGTATTTTGTAAGCTCACATGATACCCAAATGAGTTAAAGTACTTGTATGAGACACATAGTCAACAGACAACAATACAAGCATAAATCATACCTGAACATAATCTCATCGGCATATCATATTATACCGCAACGCAACTATTTCATGCACACAAAGTTCGAGAAAGATCACAAGAATCTCTCGAAAACCTCCCGGAAAGACCCCGAGCTTTCCGAGGCATCGCCTCGCTGAAAGCGCTCGCGGGCGCGCCGCTCGCGTCCTCGGCGCTGGAAGCACTCGCGCCCAGGGCCCAAAGGGAGGAGGGCAAAAGGGCGGGGCCCATCGATCATGAGTACGGTGGGGATGGTGGTAAGGGTGATGCCGAAGCTGAGAGCACCGACGACAATGATGATGTTCATGATGATGGTCATTCCTTTTTGGGTTCAAGGCTCCTTCGGGTTCGCCACTCATGATCCTGGGGGAATGATGTTGATTGGATTTGGCGACATCTACCCTTGTGACAGGGGCTTACTGCACATCGTAAGAGCGGCGATGACGGTCTTTGTGAACGTAACATCTTTGCATGCTTGCCGAAGCTGTCTGGCTCCTCCGCTTTTTATAAGAAAGGCTCGAGGTAACGGAAGTTGCAAGGTTTGCATAGGGAGGAAGGGGCAAGGTGGGACAGACATGACATGTTGTTTTTCGGATTCGACAGCCCAGGTCGGGCCCGCTCGCTGGGTGGAAGTGACTGGGATCCATCATGGAACGGACTTAACTCTGGCTCCGACATCTCTCCCTGCCCCTCCCTGTGTTCTAGTGCAGACGTGGCCCAACATCAGCTCTCAGGATCGCCACGACTTTGAGACCCTGTGACGTGGCGCTGTTGATCGGGCCTCGGGATTCAGTCCGAAATCGCTGCTCAGAGCCGTTGCTGTCCGAGGCTGCAGGGTTGGTCGGAGCTCGTCGCGGAGGAAGGCAGCACCCGCCGCTTCTGCCGGTTCTGCTTCGGCAGCCGCTGATCGGATCTTGTCAGGCTCAGAGGCCGTCACCGTCGGCCCCCCAGAAAAGCCAAGGGCACGGCCGGAGTTTCGGGATCTGCCGAGGAAGCAGCGCGGCGCCTGCTCCGTGGCGGCGCGGCTCCGCGGCTGCTGGCGCTCTCCAGCTGTGCCCTGCAGGAGGCGCACAGCGAAGAAGCTGACTGCGTGGCCTCGGCGTTGTGTCTGCGGCTTCGCGAGGCCGGGGCACCGCCGTCCACGCTCCGCTCCATGTGCGCCGGAGCCGCTCAACTGGCGATCTGGCAGCGCTCGGAAGGCGGGGTGCGGTGGGGCCGGTGGGGTGCAGAGTGGACACGGCCGGAACGATGATCGCGCTCGTCAGGCAACGGCAGTCTAAACGCGGAGATGCGCGGAAGCACAGCTGCATCTGTCACACATGCATCCGAATCCCACCGTGCAGTTTGTTTGCTGCGCTTCTGTAAGCTGTGTTCAGCTTGACTTTGGCACATTAGTACCAGCTGTTACCTTGGACTTACTGCTACAGACTGAAGACCACGATGACACGGACATGCTAGTCCAAATAGGCCGTCATAACAGTCTTTGATCGTACGCGCATAGTCGGACCAAGGGTTCCTCGAAGGCACCGCGTGGCAGCGTGGGTTCTAGCAGTCGCGCTCATGCTGCCCGGGCTCAAGCAGTCAGCAGCCATCACTGGGGTAGTAAATTCAAAAGCAGGAGCATCAGGAGCACTGCAATTGCAAGCACGCACAGCAGCATTTGCAGTGGAGAAGCCTTCCGGTCGTCGGGGCATGCAAGATGATGTCTCGCTCTCGCCTGTCCTGCCTTCGCCGCCTGCCAGCAAGCAGCATGTCAGGGAATGTGTCAATGTGTTACAGCATTCTCTCCGAGCCCCCGGGGGGGAATTCGTAGAACTGAGGTCACGGTCACCCTCGTCACCCTCACAGCAGCCCGCTCAGATCGCCTCCGGATCCGGTGCGGATGCTGTGAAGGTTGGGGACTGGTGGTCTCAGATGGAAGGGTCGCCCGGTCCGATCGATCCTAGCAATCTCACGTTCTGGGAATCTCACGGCCGCGGGAGGTGCTGCGGGCTGCGGCAGGGGCCGTCGAAGCGAAGGAAGCCGAAGCCGAAGGCGGCGAGCTGAGATGCCCTGTCGTGCGCGAATCGGTTGGTTCCCTTGTACTTGTGCGAGCCACTCCCATGCTGCTCTCATGCTCTCCCCGTCCTCGTCGCATATCAGACCCGAGTACCTCCTTTGAGCCTTTGAGAATGGCGCTACTGGCTTAGAGTCGCTGTAAGAAGCCGAGGGCCGAGAACATTTCAGATTGTGGCGCCAGATGCGCCAGGTGGCAGCGCGACCGCGGAGGCGAGGCCCGAGGCCCCTTTGTTCAGCATCTGCCCCTGCGCTTTGCTTGCTTTCAAGCGCAGCTTGCAACCCCGTGCTCAAGAAACGGCATGCTCTTCTGAAACTTGCACCCCAAGCCATGACAAATCGAAGCCGTAAATCCGCAGATGACAGACCGATCCTTGCACCGTCAGAGGCTTGGAGTCCCTACTTCAAGGCGGGGCCTGAAGCGGCTAAGGCTCTGCAGTGAGATCTTAGCAGGGTTACTATTACCGCATCTCGTTATGAGGTCTTTCATGCAAGCGATGTGGCCTTCGTCATGTTTTGCCTCTCTTCGCGAGGCACATGGTCTTGATGAGCTTCTGCCAGAGCTGGTGCGACAGCTTGCGGCCGCAGAGCCTTCGGACCCGTACCAGTGCGGGACTCTATCCGCACTGTCTGATCGCCACAAAGTCTCCCGCTCTGCCACAATAGAGCTGCACAGGTGCAGAGACATACAGAGTCTCAACTTGAGAAGCAAGGTGGATCATCAGACACCTCGTCCAGAAGAAGCGGGAGAACGAGACTCCGACTGGTGCGGCTCCTGGATATCGCGGCTTAGGGAAAGTGCTGCGGACAGTCGGAGGAACCCGGAAGATTTGGATACGCGATTGGGAGAGAGATTTTAGAGCCGATATCCAGCCAGGTGCAGGCAGCTCGGAGGCCTCGACCAGCAAAGCCCGCAAGAAGCGACCTGGCGGCACCGTTCAGCGGAGTCTGTCCGTCTCAAGAAGAACCCTTAGACCCTACAGTAAAGCCAAACCCAGCTCAGGAAGGGAGGCATTCGCGTAAACTCCAGTGCTTGCCTGCGGCGCTCGTGCAAGCCGCTGCTGGACATAGTCTGTGGCGAGGACTTGGATGCGCCAGTTTTAGTCCAGAGTGCGCAACATCCTGAGCTCAATGCAGGACTCTTGCTGGGAGCAAGTGGAGGACGCCTCCGGAAGTTCCAAGATTTACTTCGCCGAGCGCCTGGTAATGACCAACATGCAGGGACTGCTGTGCCTTGCTGGGTCAAGGTTTGGAGCGGACAGGCTCTGTTGCAGCGTCTCTGCCATCCTGGAGCAACGGACCCTCGTCAACAGCAGTGCTCAGTGAACGTCCCTAAGCCTAAACCCTAAACCCTAAACCCTAAACGTGCTAGAGACGCGGAAGCGTGGTGTGTGCTTGATGATGTTGCAAGGAGAAAGTGCCACGGCTGCCGAGCTCAGCCTGGGCTGCTGGGAAGCAGCCCGCGGGGAGAACGTTGGGCGTTGGGGGCAGGGCCGTTTAAGTTTACAGGGTTGGAGGGACACGAACTGAAGAATTTTTTGAAGCGGCTGCCTTTCGTCTTCCTGCGCCTTTGCGGGGACTACAGAGCAAGTGCAGGGGATCCATAGGAAGGCTTTGTTCCTGTGTGTATGTATGTACGTATGTAGGTAGGTAGGCGGGTAGGGAGGTAGGTTGGTGGGGTAGGCGAGTGATCTTCGGAGGCTTGTCTTGGACAGCTCTCAGCATGGGCAGATCTCAAGCCGACAGAGATTCAGGTGAACCGGCTTCCTGGGATGGGTTGCATCTGCGACAAAGTCTCGGACTTACAGTCAGCAAAGAAGGGCTGCTGTTTCCTCACCGGGCAGCGCGAGTGACAGCATCGCTGATCATCACTTCTTCTTCTTCTTGCCTTCAGTCTGTCTGTGTTATTCAGACTTACTCCGACTCCGACTCCAACTGCTGCAACGTTTCTCCCGGTCATCGAGTTTTATAGCTCGAGTTGTGAGGGCTTGGCGCTTCAGAAAGCGTTTTCTGAGACAAGGTGAATATGGCGCTGGCGCTACGTCTCCTGCAAAAGGCATGGTCCCCAATTGATGCTGAACAGCATTCAAGCAGTCGCGCTGGCGGTCCAAAACGCATGCTTTGTCCCAAGTTGTGGCCGCAGAAGTTCCGGTTTTGGCCCAAAAGCCCCGCGCACAGCTTTTGGACGAGTCGTAGCCTTGCATGGCTGCTTTTACAACATGTTGCGAGTGCAGGTTGGCTTTTGCCCGCGGAAACCGACGAGCTGTGCGGGTGGCTGGACAAGCACAAGGCAAGGGAATCGAACTCTGCCTCGAAAGAGAAACTCGCAGGCTGCCTCTGTTTCCGTCAGTGAGGGAAGCACCGTGATCGTGAAGCCGGAAGGCGGCTCTCAAGGCCCTCGGGGCCCGTCGTCTTCTTTGCTTAGAGGGCTCTGCTTTTCATCCCCATCTTATCCAGGCGAGGGTATCTTCCTGGTCCAAGACGCAGCCAGCCTTCGGCTGAAGCTCTCCGCCAAGGCGCGATGTTGCAAGTCGCTGACAGGCTTGCAGCATTACTGTATCCTTGTGAGGCCCACTACGGTGCAGGTTTCGGGGCCCGAGACTCGGTCCCAGGATGCTTAGAACGGCGGCGGACAGGACATGCCCGCGCAGGCCCTGGCTCAACGCTACTTGCCCGAGCCGCTGCTCTTGGACGGCTTGAAGTTCGACCTTCGGCTCTACGTGGTGGCCCTTCGGCTCTACGCACGTCTTGCCCGAAGTAAAGTTCAGCCTTGGCTCTGGTTTGAGACCGAAGTACTCATTCAGCCTTGTCTTTCCACCGTAGCTCTGGCTGCTGACACCATTTCGTGGTCGGGGAAAGTCTGAGGTGACCTCCTTGGATCCACTGGATGCCTACATGTGCAAGGAGCCGTCAAGGAATCTTGTGGTAGCCCTTGACGCAAATGGCTTCCAGGAAGGCTTGGCACGATTCTGCACTGCGAAATATGAAGAACCCACCGCGGCAAACGCAAATGAGGCTATGCTGGAGCGCGGTGATTCGATCATGGACTGGACACAGCTGAATGCATCTGCTGCCGCAGGTCTACATGCACCTCACGAACTATTCTGTGAACAAGAAGTCAGTGGCCTACTGCCTGCAGGCTATGCTTTGCATGCCTTTTCAGGTGCTGTGCTGTTCCGTTCCGAACAACGCAACTTCACTTGTCGTGTGAGAACCGAAGCACAGTGGTGAAATGCGTAAGGAGAACACGAGAGTATTGAGTGCAATATTTGACAGATCGCGAGAACCTGATGATAATAGTATGTGCATGGTACAGGCACAGGCGGGTGGATGTCTCCCTGATCATCTGTCCATGCACCTAAGCTTGCAATGTGTACTCACAAGTATGGTATCATGCACGAGCAAACTGCAATACTAAATTAACTGTAGTAGCAGATGCCTGGTCATCTTGACGATCACCATCATCACCACCCTGTCAGCAGCTTCATCATCATCCTCATCCTCACTATGACACTGACCGACCACCACCAGCATCAACAACCAACCACCAACCACCAACCACCAACCGCCAACCGCCAACCGCCAACCGCCAACCGCCAACCGTCAACCGCCAACCCCCACCTCACCCCACAAAATAGGGATCAGAAAACAATAGAAAGGGTCAATAAAACATAGCAAAGGATCAAACTAAGAATGAAAAAGGGTCAATTAAAAGATAAGAGCTGACAGTACAAGTTATTGTTATTATTGTTATTATTGTTATTATTTTGGTTGTGATTATGTCTATTGGTATTTTTAGATTTTATTCTTGCTGTTATGACGATTATTGCTGTTATGATGATGATTACTGTTTTTTCGTATATTACTATTACTAATATGACTACTACATTTGTTCTTGGTATTATTGATTATTAAAATACTAGTGTACTTTTCATGTTATTGCTACTATTCTGTTGTCTAGTATTACTTTTGTTATTTCTATTCGTATGATTATGTTTCAAACATTCTTGTTGTCCCTGTTATTGCTATTATTGTTGTTGTTACTGTTATTATTATTATTATCAGTGCTACTACTACTACCACTACTACTACTACTACTACGACTACTACTACTACTACGACGACGACTACGACTACGACTACGACTACGACTACTACTACAACTACTGCCACTATTTCTACCACTACCACTACCACTACTACTACTACTACTACTTCTACTACTACTAGTAGTACTACCACTCCTGCTGCTGCTGCTACTACTACTACTACTGCTACCACCACTTCTGCTACTGCTGCTGCTGCTACTGCTACTACTTCTAGTACTACTACTTCTACTACTACTACTACTACCACTACGACTACTACTACTACTACTACCACTACTACTACTACTACTACTACTACTACTGCTTCCCTAGCCACGCGCCCCTGGTGCGACGCCCGACCATGGATGTCATTGAGTTTTTGGCTTGGATGGTCTGTTCTCAAACAGTAGGCCATGGACATTATGAAGTTTTTCGCTCTGTTCTCAAACACAGTAGACCATCGATGTCATTCGGTTTCGTGCTCTGTCTGTTCTCTAACACAGGCATGGATGCTCTGTTCTCAAACACAGTAGACCATGGATGTCATTAGTTTTTTGCATGGATGTTCTGTTCGCAAACACAGTAGACCATGGATGTCATTAGGTTTTGGCATGGATGCTCTGTTCCCAAACACGGAAGTGCTGTAAATACCAGCATGCTTGGGTACAGTCATTAGGTTGTGTGCTCTGTTCTAAAAACACAGTAGAACATTTTGGCATGGATGCTCTGTTCTCAAACACAGTAGGCCATGGATGTCATTAGGTGTTTGGCATGGATGCTCTGTTCGCAAACACAGTAGACCATGGATGTCATTAGGTTTTTAGCATGGATGCTTTGTTCCCAAACACAAAACTGCTGATACACATCGCTCCTCTGCATCGCGCAAGGCCAGGCCTATTTCGACATGTGCTCACGGTTTGTAGCAGCTGCCCCATGTCCTTGGGTCTGACAGCATGCACGTGTCAGCCAGCGCTGCACTTGCACAGACGTGCAACGGGAGCCGAACCCCCATGCTACCCATGAGCATCCCGGCTGCAGCATAGCCACCGGCCAATATGCCGACGACAGCTTTCACTGTAGAGGAGGCCACTTGAACCGCGGACCTGGATTTGTTTTTTCAAAGTAAACATCGCGACCAAGCTCGGTGCAGGTGAGCATGTGGGGTTTGTGACAGCAAAGACATACGGGCTACTTGTGTTCTTCACAACACGTCTTGCCCATGTTCTGATCGCGTGAGAGACACCAGCAGCTTTAAGAGTAAGATTAACTGAGTTTGCAGAATCTTGGGGTGTTGTGTCACGCACGCATGGATAGAACAGGCCCGCGGGACTCTTCGCAGCTTTCTGCAGAACCTGCAGACTCCTCTGCCCAACGGCGCCCGCCTTTAGTGCAACCGCGGGTGCCACGAGCCTCGCATCATCTCAGCATGACTTGTTTGAACATTGAGGATGGCGAGGTTACTTTGCTTTTTGCCACGAAAGCCGACATGTCACCAGTCGCAGCATGGTGACTTTTCCGCCCAAAAGACATGGACTTCGCTGAGAGCCACCACTGAAAATGCCCTCAAAGAGTTTGTCAAGTGCCATGCTCGGTGCACTACACAAGACCTGGTTGCTGTCGTAGAGAAGCACCGGGAGGAGCAGCTTGGGACAGCTGGTTAGGGACCTGGCTCAAGAACCACCGCAAACTGAACACCGAGCGCAAGTGCAAATGGATCCAGTCTTTTCGGTCCCAGATGCAGCGTGAGTATGGAACAATGGAAGAGCTCCTACAGGCGCCGCCTGCAGAATGGCCGTCAGTTCTCAAGTTCGGCGATTTCAGCTTTGACGCCAAGGAAACATGTCTTACGTTGTGCAACCCGACGCTTCTCCATGAGACTTTGTCCAGGCTTTCATCAAGGAATACATCAAGCTGTGCGGCGACGGGACTTTTGGACTTGCCACCGAAGAGTGGGTCCTTTTGACAGTAGGTGCCCTGACCAAGCACTATTCTGTCAGTGACGGAGTACACGCACTCCGCGCAACGTTTAGCCCTTTCATTCCAAAGCCTTTGATGTTTTCCCTAGCAAACAAGGAAGTGATGCTTCCTATGGGACTCTTTTTGAAAGTCTTAGCTCTTGTGCCAAAGCTGTTGCCAGGGTGGAACTGCGCAAGGCAGTTGCGCAATATCACGCAGACATGCGTGCAGGTGAAGAGAAGGCGCGCAGGCGGTGTTGGCCACAGTCAGATCGTGTGACTGACTTTGCTCATTGATGCCATAGGTGCGTGCGGGCGATCAAAGTCGTACCGTCCGCAGCTGGGAGAAGAGCGACGAGAAAGTGAGCGCATGGAGGTCAAGCCTTTGGCGGTCATGAAGACGGGCAGGAGCTCCGAGCTCCTACCCGCACATAGAGTGCACTGTTTTCTTGCTGGGCTCCATTCCCTCCGCGGTGCTTTTTCACACGGTCGCCTATGTTCTGCACATCACTCTCCTAGCCCAGGAGTCCCCTGAGACATGACAGCGTTTGCAATCCGGCCAGTCATCCCTGTGGCCGCCGTGATTGGAGGCTCTGCTAGCCGCTAGCCGCTAGCCCAAGAGCGGAATCTCTCCGACGGTTGTCGTGTTTCAAAGCCCAAGACGACGATTAGTAATTTCATCCGGAACGGGTGGTCCTCCGAAGATCAGACAAATGAGGTAGCCTGTCTTTATTTGGATTCAAAAACGCAGGGCTCTTGGTCCGTGTCGTCGAGAGAATTTGGTCATGGCGTTTGTTTGGATTCTATTTTGTTTTACCCCTTATTGAGCAAAACAACTACTGACTAACGATTTGCACCGTTAGTTCGGAAAGAAACTTGGTTTGGCGGTCGATGGCAAAGACGTGCACATATTGGCTCAGGGCTTCAGGAGTTAAGGGTCGGGACATAGAAATTTACACAAAGTTGAAGGCCACGACCATTTCAGTTCTTATATTCTTAGAACTAACAGCCGGATTTATCCGCGCAGCGGAAATCTGCAGAACCATACGCCCGCAAACCCAAACCACAAAACACACCCTCACCCCGAAGCTGTCGAATCAGTAAGCTCCCGTCTTGAGGACGTTTTTTTTAAGTGTTTGAGTCAGGGCTTGGCTGTGAGGTTTAGCGTTGTGGTTTCGGTGGTTGGCTCAAAGTTTATATTGCTTACAAGAAATAGGAGATTTATAGGGTCGAGGACGCACCAGTCGCCGGGCGAGGGCTTCAGGAAGTTTAGGGTCGAAGGATGTGTGCATAGGTGTTAGTTCCGGGATGAGGGTTCATTCACAGCATACGGTTGACGACGATTTTCAAGTATCTGACCACGGTTTGGGTTTGCAGCTAAATGTCTGGGGGTAGTAAGTCTAGCTAGGTCTTCGGTTTCACACTTTGGGTCTACGGTTCAGGAACACGTTCAGTCAGTACTAAGTTTTGAAGTGCAGGATGCCTTAAAGCCCAAGACGACGATGTCGTCACATGACGGCGTTTGCAAGCCGCTTGGCCCCGTGACAGCCGTGATTCGAGGGGTTTATTCCTAGTATTATTTTTTGATATTTTTTAAAGTTTTTTTTTTGATCTTGCACGCTAAATCTGCTATTTTTTTGATCCTTTTTATTTTTTTTGATCCGGCAGAGCACCGCCACCGCCACCGCCACCGCCACCGCCACCACCACCTCCACCTCCACCTCCACCTCCACCTCCACCTCCACCGCCAGCAGCAGCATCATCATCGTCATCCAAAGGTCTTATCATATCTTACAATAAGATATGGCACAGCCAGTACTCGCCAAACACACAGTTGCCGTTACACTCCTCCTTCCCTCCCTCCTTCTCCTCTGCCTCCCCTTCTGCAGCTTTTGCTGCTACAGCGACTGCCTGCCTGTGCTGCTGCTACTGCCACTGCACGTCGACGACTACTTCTGCTGCTGCTCTTGCTCCTCATCACCATCGCCGTCTGCTGCAACTATAACATGGCTTGGCCAAGCTCAGGTCGACCTTGTTCAAGGAGGGGCCATCCTGCTTCCGCGGAAATCTCGGGCGCTCTGATTCTGCATTGCAGGACGAGGACCCCTTCGACGTGCATACGCAGGCGAGCAAGAGGCCTCTGGGCACGCTGTCACTCGCAGGCAGTAAGCAAGCCCCCAAAGCAAGTGTGTCTGATGTGACCAAGTGTGACTTACATGTGCAGTGGAGAGAGGACACCACAGGTAGCCTAGGTTTTTGGTATTCGATGACAAAGATCGGGTGGATGCAAGGGAGGTTGGTTCCTTGGAGAGGATGCAACTTGCCCCTAGATTGTAGAAGGTGTTTTTTTTCGGCTGGTGTGGTTGTGCTGTTGCTAGGGTTGGAGGGTGCCTTGAGGCTGAGCCAGATAGCAGCTCAAGAAGCCAGTGAAGGCCGTGCCTTCGATGAGGTGCCTTTGCTGTGCATGTATCTGCGAGCTGTTTTGATTAAGGGTTTGCTTTCGTTCTCTGGTTTGCTCAGTCGAAGCTCTACGCTGCCTTCGAAGAGGTCTGCGCTGTGCTTTTGCAGGCACGTTTCAGGTGCGGCAGGAGAATTCTTGAAAGCTTGGCATTCCAGGCCATGGTTCCCGTGCTGAAGGTGGCTGAGCTTTACACGGTTGTGTTGGGCAGAAACCGAAGTTTGTGAAGAGATTCCCACAGGCTAGAATCCAGGGGGAAGATTCTTTGGCTTAGGTGACGTATGATCGAGTGGCCAGAGAAGCCAAGCCGAAGAGAAAGAAAAAGGCACGACCATAGCCACCAGTCAGTGCGAAAAACCTTGGCGTGCCTGGTGCCTGCATGGAAATTCTTCGCCAGGCCAAGTCCAAGTCCCCTAAAAAGAGCAAAGTCTCCGAGGAGGAAGAGGACGAGGAGGAGGTGCGGCCAGTCGCAGCATAGATCCAGCTCGCATGCAGTCCCGTGCCATGCGGGATTCGTGGGCCATGGTCTGGCAGCGCTTGTGAGCATGGTCCAGCGTGCACTGCCACGAAAGACTCGAGAGAGTCTTGTGCCAGGACGCAGAGGAGGCTGATGACGCGCGTGGTCCTGAGTAATCCCTCATGCACTTTCGTGCAATCGAACTCGAAAACTACTATGTGACGCCTCCAGCATCGGCCATAGATGAGCCTGATTCCAAAGCTGTGTCTCAGATGCAATTGGAAATGTCAAGCAGCTCGGGCAAGGTATGATCCGAACTGCTTTCAGATCCTCGGCGTTGATGTCGGACACTTGATGCTGCAACCAAGCATGCTCTGCCCCGCGTGGTCAAGAGACGCGCTGACTCCTCAACAAGGTGCTGCTGGACAAAAACCTTCAGCCGTGGCTGCTGGAGGTGCTACATGCAGCTTGCAGCCAGGGTGCTGTAGCAGTTTGGGAGTCCATGCTGGCAATGCGTCCCTTTTTTGTCTTGCTTCTGTCTACTCTGCTTCTTTAGGTCATGTCGAATAGCCAGCAAGCAGAAGAGCGTCCAAAGGGATTGCGAAGCTGGGCCCCGAGCCGTGCTCTGACAGGTCAACGCGCGACCCTCTATGGAAATTTCGAACCCAGTTCGTCTGAAGGACGCGCCACCGGGTTCAAGGCTCGGGTGGTACAGTGCACGTCGGTCAGAAGACGGATCCGCTGTGAAGGCGCTGTGTTTGCCGAGATATGGACGGCGAGGCTCCTCGGCCAGAGTACGCGAAGAGATTTGCAGGGTATGTGGCATCCTGTCGCACAGCTAGCAAAGGACGGTTTCCCTGCTTTGCAACAACTCGAATCAGGACCATTGCCATGTACAAAGTGAAGTGGCAGCTTGCCCGCAGCCGGCTGCATAATGTATCGCGCATACAAGCACGATGTGCTGACAGCTCGGCAGAGACTGGCGTGTTCAAGTCAGTTTTTGGTCCTCAGAGTTTGTACCATGAATGAAGCTTGCCGGTGTGCTGAGGACGTGCGAGTGAAGCGTTTAGCTGTGGAGGGCGCGTTTCGCCTAGCAGCTGCAGATGGCGAGCTCGCAGTTCCACCGGACGGCTTCATGAGGACCTCAGTGTGCGGCTTGTCCACGCTCTCACATCATAAGCGCCTCGAATCGCTGTCAGTGAGGATGGACTTTGACCGTTGCTGGGTCGCATTCATGTGAACCTGCAGAGCTGGAAAGGTTCGTGATTCGTTTGAAATCCGAGGCTACAGCCCCTCGGAGGCTCAAGAGACATTGCAGGCGGTTGCAAGGACTGGAGAATGGTTGGGATTGGTTTGAAAACAGTCTAGAACTTGATTGGTTCATCTGTGTTACAGGCCAGGTATGTGCGCAATTCGAAGAAGATACCGAAGGTACTTGAGCCGGCCTCGGCAACACGTTTGCATGAAGCTGGTTCAGCTCGCTGTCAGGATTTTTCAAGAGGCTGGTGGTGCCAAGAAGGCAGTGAGCTGAGGTTGGTTATGCAATGTCTGCACAGCAGCTGCATGTCCAATCGCTTCGGTTATCTGCACTATACCTCTTTTGGAGTGTGCTTCCCGCCCAGGCATTCACCACCTCGGGGCTGCGCCGTGCGCTGACGAATGCCGTCAATGCTGGTCTCGCAGCACATGAACTCGATACCTTGGCACCTCAGAATCGAAAGCAGCAACATGACCGTTCACACACATGCTCTTGTAGATGTTCTTCTGTGCCTGTGCCTCAAGCTAAGGTGACGAAGTGGAAGCACCAGGGCTACAGGCAGGTGGACCGGACGAAGGGTTTGCAATGACAGCAAGTTGTGTCCAGGCAAGACATCCACTCCGAAGGCGTGACTGAGACTGTGAGCGCTTTGCAACTGAGTGTGGTAGTAAGTGAGGTGTTCCTGTCAGCTTTTATTTTTCGAGAACGAGCTTCAGACTGTCCTTTTGCGCGGCCCAGACGACAACGCCGAAATCGGTGTGCTGGACTTCGTTTCAGCCTTGGGTGATGTTTGGGATTCTCTCAAGCCGTTTCCCAGTGCGGCTGTACAAGAAGATGCTCCTGAGGCGGCACTTTTGCAGGAGGTCGCCCTTGTCCGGCCGGGCGCCGAGAGATTGAAAAGAACACAAGGACAAATTCGCAGTAATCTGGCAGAAACTCAGTCGGAAGACTGCTCAACGAATCGGGGATCGCCGTAGCTGCACCGGGGATTGTCAGCTCCACAGGTTTAGTCAGGCCTGCATACATGATGCATCAGGTGCTACGTTGTCTACAAAATGGATAAGTCTCTGCACCTCCGGATCCCGTTAAAGCCCGTGACTATCCCTTAAATGGTGAGGTCCGGAAAGGAGGAAGATCCCTTAGATGCTCTCGTCTCTTGGCATCATTTAGGCAGAGCCTGTCGGATGCTGTTATCCTGCAGTGTCCTCATAAAACCACCTGAGGCTTCTTTGATTGAGCTTTGTGATCCTGAGTAGAGAAGGATGGCATCAACAGCATGAGCCTCCATTGGAGTCGACGTGCTACTCGTATCTCCCCGACCAGACGGGGGCTGTAGACTGGCGATCGCCTCTTGCGCCCAAAGCTGGCGCCCAGTCCTGTGCAGAAAGAAGGCGCATCTTGCAAAGCAAGGTCCTGTCCAGGCCTTGCGAGGCCCTTGGAGAAATCAAATGCTCCGAGGCATCGAAGGCTCCGACAGTTCCTCGTCGCGGCCGCGCAAGCCGCTCGGGACGGGCCCTTCCTGCAGCCGCCCGGACTGAGGCCAGAGAAAGCCGAAAGCCCCCATTCGGATGCGTGGCCCCACAAATAAATGTGCAGAGTACGAGATAAGTGAAGCTTGCGTTAGAGCCGATAGATATGCTTCCCTGCATATCTGCCTGTGTCCGAGCTAGCGAAAAAAACGCCAGGCTACCACTCTCCGTGCTTCGAGCCGCAGGCCACCGATGTTTCAGGTTGGGGGGTTCGGAACGGTAGTCCCCAGACCCCAGGCCTTGCTGTGTCTGGGGTCCTTATAAGGCAGGCCCTTAGCGAAAGTGTAAAGCTGTCGTCAGGGGACGCCGGCATGTGGAATTCGGAAGCCTTCTCGATGCCCGGAACTCGGATGCCCTTCAAGGGAAGAGTAAAGAGCAAGATATAGCAAGATGCAGCCATGCAGCCACCTGCCGAGGCTCGCACCTATGGTTCCTCAGCCGCAGCAAACGACCTGATGTAAAAGCAGTGTCCTTCGGTGCAGGTCACTGTGCTCATCCTGGGCCCAGCAGTCGGCGGCCCGATGCAAGCGTTTCAAGGCCGAGCCGAGACTCAGAGTGTAGTTTCTGTCGATTTCAGGTGAAGACCAGGCCTCCGCACCACCTGCGCGACTGGGTGCCGGGTCCCTGAGAGCAGCCGAGCTTGGAGCCCGTGGAGGCCTGCGGTTGCCGCCCAGGCCGCGGCTCCCTCGGCCCGGCTTCCTCCGAAGCCGGGAGCCCAGAAGGGCAGAAGGGAAAGGAAGAGCGGCGGGTCGGAGAGAGTCGGAGAGTCGGAGTTCGATGTTCGATTTCAGGTGCCTGGCGCCCCGAGGAGCTGGCAGAGGCGGCCTTCCTCTTTGCGAGGAGCAGTTCGGGTTCGGGGCCCGGCCCCGGTCCCCCGGTGCCCGTCGAGGGCCGCAGCCTAGGGCCCTAGGGCCCGCCAGTGATCGAGGATTTCGATGTGTGTTTTGGATCTTCTTGAGGGCTTGGCAGCGGCCTTGAAGGTTGAGAGGCCCAGCTTTTGTTTGCTGTTTCCACAGTTCGATCAGTCTGATCCAAGGTCTGCCGTTGGAAGGCCATGTGGCCGCGGCACTTTCGATCACTCTGCTCGTGCAGGGCCGAGCAGCAGCCAGCCGACTTCATCGTTACTGATTGCAGCTAGTTCTGAAGCCGCCGACCGAGGTGCACGTGTCGGTCCTGAAGGAAGCCCTACTCGCAGGAGCTGACATCGCTGTAATCGGAGTGGCGACATTCCATGACCAAACTGGCAGGAGAAAGCGAGAGAGAGCACCTCCCAACGCTGGAGGAGGTCGAGGCTGGGGCTGCCGCGTCGTGTCAGGCTTGGGTGGGTCGAGCTCTCTACCGTGTGGACCTGGGTCAAGTATCTCGTGGGAAACCACCAGGTGTAGAGTGGCATGCGGTCAGTGGTGCAGTTTGGATTCGGTCTGATCGAACTTGCCCGGATGCTAGCGGTTCACGGGCGCTTCAGAGAATGCTCGTTTGGCCCTTCGCAGGTCGATCGGCGAGTCCTCGGTTTTGCCGAGCATTCCGTGGAGATTTTGCCCGGCACTCGGCCGCCTGCGTCCGTGGGGCTGCAACAGCCGGCCTTCTTCAAGGCGGCGCGCCGCCCGGGAGCCCTTCTTCGAGCCCTGGCGACCCCCTAAAAAGGGCCCAGGCAGAGCTGAGACCGGGGCTCTTCTTGTACATGGCGAGACGTTGAGACAGCCGCAGGCTTCGAGCCGACTCCTTCCGTCGAGCGCTTCGAGCCGGAGGTGCCTTGAGCTGCCGCAGGAAGGGCCAAAGAGCTGAGTCGGGCTGGGTGCTGTCCCAATGTCTTAGAACTGCTTCGAGCAAGTGCATCTGGGCTCTCGAGCTGCTGACAGACGCGTGACCCTCATCCAAGCCATGATGGCAAGAAGCCCCCTTCGATAGATCAACAGCAAGAGGAATCGAGAAAGCACGCACGATACCGGAACGCAACGCTGCTCAGCTGCTATCGAACGTGTTCGTTCCCTGCTGAAGCCTCGCTTGCTGTCGATGGCGGCGTCTCAGCCTTCGGAGCCTCTGCTAAGCCCGCGGCTCAGGGAAGCCGTAATTTCAGGAAAGCAGGGTTCGACTGCACAAGCTGTCGGCAGGTGATCCTCAGACTTCTGAGGCATTGTCAGCAGGGCCCTCAGACTTTGGAAGACCGGGCTGTGCACAGCCTTCAGCTGAGGCATCCCATGGCCCCTCGGGCGGTTCTCGCTGGCGGACAGCTCGCGGTTTGGAGCCCGGACGACTGACCCGCCAAACCTGCTTGGATGTACAGATTTGCGTAGTCTTGGGCGCTTGAGCCTATACTGTGTGCGGGCGAAGGTGTCATGATGATGGTGAAAGCCGCTGGGCTCGTTTGAGTGTTGGTTTGCGCCTCTTGGGAAGCGCTGCCCTGAATTTGTGCTGAGGTAAAGAACCATGCCATCCGATGGAGCCGAGACACGACACTCGGCTGATTCCTCGTTTTCCAAAATCCATGCATAGAAGATTCATAGCATGTCTGAGCCACCTAGGAAGTATATGCGAAGCTTGAAAGATGAAGCTCAGAAGAAGGCTCGTGGGCAAGGACGCTCTAAAGTGGTGAAACTCTCGGACGCTCGCTGTGCAAGGCATACATCACCAACATCATCATCGTTGCTCGCGTGTGTTGATTTCCCTTCAGAAGAGCTGGTGCAGAGCGCCGATCGCGCTTGACCTCGACTGGTTTGCCGAGCTAAAAGCCCTCTCGAGCCCGGATTGGCATGTTCTGGCAATCATCTTTGATAGGCTGCTAGAAAGGCAATGCACGAATCGGCAAAGGCCACTGAGAGCAACAGTGGCTTCGGCCTTGTTTCGCGGGTACCCCTCCGATGCGAGCACAAGCTTCACTGAAACTATTATCCCCCGTCTCAGAGTGGCGATGCACCAGGCCATTCAGGCGCATCGGTGAGGCCATGGCAGGCATTGCTGATGCTGCATCTGAGGTTATCACGGTGCTGGGCGTGCTTATGTCAATGTGTTTTGGAGCGAATTCAGCGGTTTGAGCAAAGCTTTCAGGAACTTCGTAGGTCCCTGCTTGCTGCTTTTTCCTTCGCTTTTCTGCTGAGCTCTTCTCGATGCTGAGGACGAAGTCATGCCTCTTTCACATGGAGGCTGTTGGACGATGGGACCACGGGCACCCTTACAAGTTCTCGCCGCTCAGCTGTATAGGCGGCCTGGTGCCTGCTTAGTAAATATCAAGCTGAAGTCGCCAGAATTGCCATGAGCGAGACTATTGTCATCTGTGGAGCTTGATAGGAGCTTAGGCCATAAGGATTGCCCAAACTTTGAAGGTTGTCGCTAGAGTGTTCAGGCTTCGGGGCTTGCTTAGGCCTGGTGGTTCAGAGGGAGGGGCTGAAGCTGCACAGTACTGCAGCGACTGCTGCAGGGTCTTTAGGGGTTTGTGGTTCTGTTGAGCTAAGACTTGATCCATTGATGATCGGTTGGTGGGCCTCCGCTCCAATCGGCAAAAGCCGCATTGGGAATGGCTGTGCTTGAACTTCACCCTTCCCATCGCCTTTTCTGTGGTTCGGGTTTCGTTTCTGGGAAGCTCTACCTGCCTTTCTTCCCACTCCTCGTGAAGCGGAAGCAACCGTTGTTCCTCAAAAGCCCTTCCGCCAGACGTGTATCTGTCGTGTGCCTTAGACGCGTTAGACTGTTCTTTGGGCGGGGGCGGGGGTGGCTGTTTGGCAGCACAGACTTGCATCTTGCATCATGAGAAAAGTCGACGTGGATGCAGGCTGAAGATGATCTGTTCAAGCTGCTAGAGGCAGCCTCAGCAAAAACAAGATCTACTTGACACTTAACCGATCTTCTGTTTGACTTGCAGTTGGAAGTTAAGAACGCAAGAAGCATCTGATGAGCAGCTTTCAGAGCGATTTCCTCTTTCCTCTTTCATCCTTTAGGAACTCAAGGCTTCCCCAGTGTCTCTCTGTAGCTTTCAGCCCAAGGTATGCGCTGAGCTTGACCATGACCGTCTTCCTCCTGAAGGTCCTCCTCTTCCCCATCAAAACCTGCTTGAAGCCCAAGGCCGCCAGGGAAGAGGCCCGGTGGAGCTGAGGCCGTTTTCCTCGCCCTCAGTTTTCCTCTCAATGCCTCGCATCTCTCGAGGAGGAGGACGACGACGATGACGACGAACAGACGCCGAAGACGATCTTGGATCACCTCATGCCATGGGTCTTGCTGGTGCCATGGCATGCAACGGTCGCGCTTGGAAGGGGGCCTCACAACAAAAAGTGCCGCTAGGTCGTTTTCACGACCTTCGAGCTTCTTGGATCCATTTGGTGGCACCGGTGCCGGCGTTGTCAGACAGAGTCGTTCTTGTTTTCTTTGCTTCTCCAAGGATGTTGATGGCCACTTTGTCAAGCCTGGGACTGCTGTACGGAGCGCCCACGACGGTTTTCGTGCCTGGGCGTTTTTCAAGCACGAGTTCGACGTAGTGTAGGGGGAGGATCGGGCTTGGCAACTGAGGTCGTGTTCAAAAGCTCCAAGGCAGTTTTCATGGCCATCATGTCCGTCGTCATCTTAGGGTGCCTTGCCCAAACCGGAGCAGGAGGAGGCCGTAGCCGTAGAGAGGGAGGGCTCTCGCCGTGCGCCGCGGGGCCGGGGTGTGTTGCAACCCAGGCGCAGGTTGAATGCTCCGCAGTGGCGGACTTAGCGTGTACCCGCATTTTGATGGCCGTAGCTTGGAACGGCTGGAGCGGTGTTAAAGTTAAGGTGGTGTTCCCTTCTGGTCATCTCCGCTGCTTTGCTGCTCTCAACAGTGGCCGAAGGCGCCCCGGCTTCCATATTCGAAGGGCCTGGCACGAGGCCTTGCGTGCACATGCACGGCGGAGCCAGTGCACCGTTGTGTTAGCCGTTGGCTCTCGAACCAACCACAGGCGCGGCGCGGCGAACAGGGAAAGAGGAGATGCTGAATCAAATCTCGAAAACGAACCTGCGAAACACGAGCACGCGGACCGGAAACGAGGAGGTTCTGCTTCCAGATCGTGGTGTTGCAAGTCAAGGGGTAGGAACACCTACATCGTAAAAGGGAGGAGGACCGTCCAAAATGCAAAGAAGTGGGAAACCCCAAATTCTGCACGCCGGCGAAAATGAAAGAGTGGTAGTGGAGAACTAGAGCTGCGCAAGTGCCCAAATGAGTTGGGGATACTTAGTACGTTGTGCACGGATGCTGACAGAAGGAGTGCCGGGCAACACAGCATGCCTAAAAGCATGATGCCTCGATGGCAGCCCCAAGCAGAAAGCAAGGAGAGCGAGAAAATCATGACAAATTGGAGGAGATAGCAGGGATTACGAGCGGGTGACTGTCCAATACAGGAGACCACGCGAGAATTTCCTGAAGCTGTGATGGTTGCAGTGTTGTTCGATTGCCTGCTGTCCTCTGAGGTAAAGGCGGAAAGAAGAAAGGGGAGCAGGAACTCAATCTGGAAGGTCCCATGCACCTTGGCAGCAACAGGGCATGGGCTGCCGAGATTCTCCGTGTGGTTCAGGGCATCGCGTAGAGAAGCCGCGCAAGGCTCTTGCTGCTATCTGAACTCTGCCACGCGATGATGCTAATCTTCCAGGACAAGCTGCTTTCTTAGGCCTGCACTGGGCAGAGACAGCCTGGCCCAAAAGCAAGACCAAGCCCAACACCAACGCTTTCTGAAACAGTCCGTCTTGGTACTGACAAGCACACGTTTCCGATGTTGTTTCTTTTTTCCATCGTCGGGTCCGAATATCCACCGCTGAACTAGCAGAATGCAGTAGAAAGCCCACTTGCCAGTCGAGCCAACCCCGTCTTCATAAGCTGTGAGAAGACAAAACAAAGTTCCAGGCAACAGGCGCATGCTTCCATTCTTGCCCAATGCTGGCATGTTCTGCTATATTCCATACTGAACCTTGCTCATGCATTGCACATAGCAACGGCTTACAGAATTCTGCGGAAGGCTTCCAGTGTTCCAGAGAGTCCAATGCTTTGGTCGCAAAGAAGCCAGCCGGACCCGGCAATCGCGACACGCGGTGCAGAAGGTCCTGCCTACAGCCGCGCTTGCAAAATCTGCAAAGCCCACCTGAAAGACGGAGGAGATTAGCCCTTCGAAAGAGCACAACCATGTTGCCAAAGCGACCACAGCGATTCGTGGCGTTGTGCTGCGTGTTTGCATCCTGCAGGAGATTGCTGTTCGCCGATATTGGCCCAACCCCGTGAGCTTGCTCAGCTGGTCTGTTGCTGGGCTCGAAGCAGTGGCGACACAGAGTTAAGAGGCTTGAGCCATTCACAGCAACATAGCGGCTAAAGGCTAAAGTAGCTTGATTTCGGGTGTCTGCTAGGGAGCTTGAGCCTTTCCAGAAAGGTTTTAGCTCTGTTGGTGTCCGAGGCGACCTTTGGGGTCTTCCTCACCGCTTGCAACTCGGCAGCCACGACCTCTCCTTCCTCCTGCCCCCTCCCTCCCTCCCTCCCCTCGCCCTCCCTCTCTCTTTCTCTCCTTTTCTTTCTCTGTGAGGAAGTGGTGCCTTCCCTACTTAAGAGGTTCCATGTACAAGTCCCGCAGCATCTTCGTGGATCTTCCGGACGGAGGGCGCCGTCCCTTCGATGATCCCTACGAGCCGTGAGCTGCAACGCAGACATGCAAAACCCGTCAATTTCGCGAAAGTTTTGCCGTCCGTGCCTGCGCTAGTGAGCGGTTCGTTTCCCAGGACGTGCTATACATGATGTCTACCAGCCCTGCACTTGCCTTCTGCCTCATCCTCAACGTCTCATCGCATTTGACTTCAGACGTGCCTTGGCCGGCAGATTTGACACCAGCGCATGAGAGCGGCTGTATCCACAAAGGTGGCCCACATCATGATCCTAAAGCACATCTCTGCGCTGGCGCGAACACTCTGCGACACGCTCAAGATGATCCTCATGCATCTCATCTCGAATTTTGGATGGCAATCCTTGTCCCATGCACGAGGTCTCTCGTTCACCGTTACAGTGATACAGGCGAACTAGGATGTTGCTCTTGTAGTGTTTCAGCCACCGAAGGAAATTCAGCAAAGGACGGAGGTAGCAAGAAAAGCAGGAAACGCCATCGGGCAAGGCTTAGACTGTTCTAAGCAAGAAAGCTGGCAGGCAAGCCAGAAAGGACAGGTCGCAGGCAGACGAGAATGCTTGCGTGGCCACCGATGCTACAATGCTGCTGTCACCACATGGATGCCACCTGACAACACATTCGTGCATGAATGCGGCGAGACGGACGTAACGCACTTCGGCGACATGCTCCCACAAATACATGCCATCACAGAGGAGCCGGAGCTGAAAGCCAATCGTGATCATCACTCTGCACATCCACCAACGAAATCGTTGCGGACCCGGTTAGGGCGTTCTGGTGCTACTGCTCGTGCTTGCTGGTGCTGCCGCTGGTTGTGCTGGTGGTGGCGGTGGTGGTGGTGGTGCTGTTGGTGGTGGTGGTGGTGGTGGTTCTGAGTATTGCCGCCGCTGTTGTTGCTGCATCGTATCTTGCCATTAAATCAACGAACCAGCTCTGGGCCATTTTGGGTCATTCACCGGCTTGCAGAAACTTGGCATCTATTCCATCACTTGTCTGGCACCGTGCCTATGTTTCAGTGTTTAGCGAACCTCTAAGTGCTGCAGAGGTGGCTGCTGGGAAAGTGCTTTTGGTTTCTGGCGATTCTCCAACCTTTGGCCGAGCCATGGCAGCTTGACGAAAATTTTTTCTCTTGTCGCGAGGAGTCTCTTGTTCCCTGCAAGACACTCCGCTCAGGCACCCGGGCTTCTTAGGCTCCTGGCTGATGATCCCAGCAATCGGAGCTGTTCGGGCCCTTATCCGAATGTTGCCTTCTGTTTACTCAAGGTCGGAAGGCGCCGGTGGCGCCGGAATGAACAAGCATGCTCGAGTTGCCAAGGTGGTTTACGGCATGCTCATGTTCAAGAACGCTGTTTATGTGACTTGCTTGGACATGATCTGCAGGTTTAAGGTTCACAGGGGGGATGCCACACATTCCATATTTAGGTTGATTGTTTAAGGTTTACTTACTTAGTCGCTCAGTCAGTATCCCGCAGTGCCACGCAGCGGGTGGCCGCGTCATTGTACCCCGAATGCGAGGTGCCTCTGGTCTATGCCAAAGACGACGATGGTGTGTGGCGCATTCAGGAGCTGCAGACTCTACTCCCGCTCCACGACTCAGCACAGTGAGAAGTGGCGTGAAACCTTGTGCAGCTCCCAGGAGGTGCGGGAGGAGCTCACCGAAGAGGATGCAGCAGAGGTTGAAGAAGTCGTCGCCAACATGGATGCCACTTGGCATGGCTAAGCCTCCAAGCTAAGCCTCTAAGCAAGGTCGTGCTGGCACTGAAGATGCCGCTGATTCGCTTTGAGCTGCATCCGAGGATCCCTTCTTCATGGAAGCATTCCGATCGCAAAAACTGAAGAAGAGGACATATCTAGCCGACTCCAGTTTTCCGGGAGCCGCAGCCTGACACCCCGCGAGGAATCGACGCCTTCTCAACAAGCTGAAGGCTAAGAACCTGATGTCCAAGCTGAAAGGTCGCCTGGCTGAACGCAGCCCAGGACACTCTAACACTGAGCACTGAGCGGCTGCATTCACACAGCACTGCGGGAAGCTCGGCCGAGGCGCAGCCAACAAGCTGAGAACCCTGAGCGGCTCAGCATGAGCCGATAATTCGGAGGCCGAAGGTCAAAGTGGGGCCGGGACAAAGCGGGCGCCTTGCCATCGCCCACAGCCGCTCCACGCAGCTGCTCCAATGCACCTGTCGCTTAAAAACGAGCCTGCAAGTTGCATTTGAGGCCGATGATTGCATCCGTGATGGGAAATATGTTGTTCAGTGTCAACTCTTCCTCTTCCTCTTGAGAACCACACGGTCGACCGGTGTGCTCTGGTACGCGCTTTGCCTTCTCGCTGGTTGGTGGTCCACTTCTGCTTCGCCGAGACTCCACCCAGCGCACCGATACTGTTACTATTTCAAGGCTGCGAGTGCAGAGGAAGTCTTGGGCCCTGGAGTCGTCTCGGTGTCGATAGCTGGACCGATGCGACACTGCTTGACTGTGACCTGCTGGCGATGCTGCGCCGACGACCCCGACGACCAAGAGGAAGCTTCGTGATGCAAGCATTGCAATGCACCACGTCTCTCCCACCGCCACTGCTGGCGCACTGCGACATACACGCGCGATCTGGTCCTCGTGGGACTGGTTACCCGAAGCATCCACCGCCAGATTCAAGCATGCCGACTCTGCGTAGCCAGTAAACCGGCTTGACTTGGGCTGCTCTGCCTGCCTTGTTTTCGACCACTCGTTTGTTGGCTTTCTGTACTTGACCCTGGAGGGATTTGTTGAAGACCTTGGAAACGCTGACAATGCTTTCTTCAGGCAAAGCTTGTTCTGGTAAGTTTCTTTGCCGGTCAGCGTTGGGTCGAGGTTGCCGGTAGTTCGATTCAAATGAGCGGAACGATTCTTCTTAGAATGACAAAGCCATGTTCTTGTGGCTGTTTTTTTCGCCGATACGAGCGGCATGATTTCTGCTCTAATCTGCTCTAAAAGCTCATGATCATGGCCTCAGTTTCCCTGTTCCACAGGTGCTCGAGGACGAACGCATGTGTGCGCAGATCATATGGAGGCTGCCAGCAGCTTTGTGTTGTGATGGTCCGTGAGACCCCAAATCCCAATCCCAACTTAGGACGCAGGGCAATGTTTCTTTAGGGACGCCACTCTGTTCCGCTTGGGCTTTGAGGTTCTCCAGGGAGGAAGAAAAGCACAGAATGATTTCTGTGTGCTTGCACCCTTTGCCGACACTTTCATCATAACGATGGGTTGGTTATCTTGGCTCGAAGGACTCGGTGTTACTGCCTTGTCTTGCTTCATACTCCAGCGATGTCGTGTTCGCACGGCACGTGCTATAGTATGCTGGACCGCCGACATACAAAGACATGGAGTTGCCGAACCAATAACGGAACATGGTAATAGAGTTCCCTCGCCACACGACTGCAAACACTAGACATACACGGAAGATACTCACACATGCGCGTTGCAGCGGGCCATGTGCATCCTGGTGGTGGCTGTAGGCTGCCATCCATCCCTCCCGTTTGTGCGAGCCTCAGTTGCTGGCGCTGCTTCGCAGAAGTTGTCACTCCTCAAAATGATGGTGAATCTTCTGACGGTGTTGCGGCATGTTGCTAGCAAAGAAGGAACAGGAAGCATTCAACCTGGCAACGGCAAGGGGACAGAATCAGTGTCCTGGGATGGGTCTAGCCACAGGTTGACGGTTCACGCTCGTTACTAGGATTCTGGTGGGTGTATCGAAGTGCATATCTTGAGCATGATTGCGGAGATACTAGAGTTGAATTCTGTACTTTATGGATCTTCATGGTGGCATCCGGACCTGTTCTGTTTTCCGAAGTATCCCTGGCATACATCTGAACACTCTCCCTTGCTCCTTGGCTTTGTCCGAGATCTGTGCCCACAACCGCGATGAGCAGCGTGACCGTCCGAGCCGTGACATCGCTGCAAAGATAGACTCTGGACAACTGGAGGACATGTTCATCACTTTTCGTTCTGCTTTGGGCTTCGATTTAGGTGATGATAGCTTGGAGGAGGACACCCAGCTTCTTTGCGGTCGGGACATCCAGGCTTGGCTGTTATCAGAGGGGAGGAGAGAGCACTGTTGTTGATATGAACCTTTGGATCTTCCGCTTTAAGCCACTCCTGCCCACTCATCGCAACATGCAACAAACTAAAGAGACGATCGACAATCGAGCAGCGTTGCAACTTTCCTGAGGCCGGTGGAACTGTCCTGGGCCTGCATGCTGTGGGCGGCGGCTTCGCAGCGCTGACGAACTGCCCGGGGTCCCAGGTGGTCGAATTTGAAGTCACTACTGAAGCTAGCCAGAGTTGTTCATAATTGGGGTACCTTATAGAGACGGGCAAGAAATCTGCCATACCAGAGAAGCTTAGTGAGGAATCGACAGCTGTGCCGAGCTCCCAGGTCGCACCACGGTGAAGTGGCCCGAAGATCAGCGCACATCCCGAGGACTTGCTTGACAGCGGGTGCAAACATTGCAAACCCTACTGTAGTGGTTAGGAAGCAAAAACAGCTACTGTAACCCAACGTCCGAATGTTCTGGACACTGAACATGAGGCTGCATCCAAACCCAATGCCCAGCACCCACGCCACAGTCACCCCAGCCCGGGAAAGTTGCAGGGAGTGTAGGTTTCCAGACTTGTTCAAGGCTATCCGGCGGCGGCTCTTGCGTACGAGGGGTTGGCAAACCGTTTCCCCAGAACGTTTTCCAGTACATTCAGGATGATTTCCAGGCAGTGCTCGCGAGTGTTGGCTCTTGTAATCCTGCTGGTTGTAACGGTTGTACGCGTGTGAAGAGGTATGAGTGCCAGTATTTGCATCCAACCACCAGAAGGTCAGGTCAACTGACGGCAAGACCGTTTTTGGAAACGTTCCTTCACATGGCCGCCAGTGCCTGGAACAGAGCACCAGAGTTGTTGCGCCAACGTATTACCGCAATTCTTGCCGCCATGACTGTGAATATCTGTAATGCGGCTGGCAGCCTGCATCTCTTACTTCCACGACCAGGCCCGACAGCACATCTGGAGGAAGTGTTTAGACCACTGNCCATGACTGTGAATATCTGTAATGCGGCTGGCAGCCTGCATCTCTTACTTCCACGACCAGGCCCGACAGCACATCTGGAGGAAGTGTTTAGACCACTGGTTGAAACTCCCAGTGCAGACCTTCCACTTTGACTACTTCTGCGGAAGCAAAGGGGCATGCTGAGGAACGCAGTAGCGGTCAAAGCGGGCTTGGCGGTCGAGTTTTGAGATCTGAGTCAGAGCAGCAAGCAGAACGGTGGAATGAAGCAAGCATGTGTGCGGCTCTTTAGCCGCAGGACGACTGGTGGAGTTCCTTGCGGTGAACGGAACAGCTGGAGCGGAGGAGTTCATCTGCTCTCGAAAGGCCAGGAGTGCCACCAACGATGCTATTTGTGTGAGCAGTCCTTGCACTGGTGCTGGCATGCCAGCACAATCCAATGCCTACGATGTCTAAAGTTCCAAACCAACGTATGCATTTCGACTTTCGGGAAGCATGAATGCAAAGCCCGAAACGGCAAATGGACCCAAAACCCTACAGCAAAAGCTCTTCCGGTTGAGGTTCAGGTGGTGGTTCAAACCAGTTTTCATTTTGCTTGCTACGATTACATACCATTATGGTTCTTCATGCTTACCTTTCGTTCGATTCTATCTAGCTTTATGGAAAAAACCAGTTGTGGTGCCCCGTGTTTATATTGAATCCCCTGGCAGGGGACGCGCGGTGTTGGGGTGCACCTTGTATCTCTTCCGTACTTGTGGTGGTGCTTCTTCCATCACGACGGCTCCGACGGCCAAACATCAAGAACATTGAGGGGTCAGCCTCCACAAAGGGAGCACGTACCGCAACATCTCTCTTGACGATTTTGCGCTCCACCCGCCCCAGCTAGGAGGCTCCGCGACCAAAAACCGAAGACCAGATGTGGCCAAAAAGGAGCGCATTGACTTTCGTGCTGTTGTCAGGTTCCCCCCGTTTGGGCCAAAAGCCCAGCTAATTTGGGGATCTTGGAAGGGGCCTCCCCTAAGAAGCATTTTCTGCCATCTCGACTGCTGTGGTGCCTTTTTAGTTCCGTGCTGCTCCCCAATTTCGAAGGCCTTGCCGCCAAACAACAGGGAGAACATGCAGGTTTATTGCAAACTAAATCAGTTTGGGTTTTTCTTTCCTGGAGATCTTGGAAAAAGCTATGGGAGATTTGTGTCTGATGACACAAGCCGTCCTGAAGGCGTTTCTGGCACAATCCATCGTGTTGAGGTCTTCGAGGGCTGCCCAGCCGTTCCGGCCCCGAAGCGCAGTGTTTTTTTAGAGACAAGCACAGCAGGGAATAAGGCACAGAACAACTCCCGCCCCTCCAGAACAACACGAGCGGACCCCACGTTGTTTCCACCCTCCTAGAACAACAGAACGTCAAGTTTATGATTATGATGAGGCTAAGCTGAAGCTGCGGCTGATGCAATGCACATGGGCATTCTGGTGATGCGTGCTTTTGCCTTGGGATTTGATGGGCTTGGCCCAGGCACTCGTAACCCTCACGAGTTCCCTGCCCATGTTTGCTCTCTGTCAGGCTCCGCAGTGCAGGCCTTTTGTGTCTTGTGTTTCAGGCACGTCCCTGCTGGGGACGTGTCTGCTGAAGATTACCCACGCGGCCGCCCCCCCTCCCCGAGTGTGGATAGTGCCAGGTCATGCATGATGCGAGTGTTAGGGCGGAGTCCTTGGCATTTGCAGCTTTCGTCTTCGTGCCTTGCACCGGTAAACGTTTGGAGAAACTCTTGAGTTGGTGATGACGGTCTTGTTCGTGATGCTGATAATGGTAATGATGGTGCTGGTGTGGGCGATGGTGACGAGGACGACGAGGGTGATGCTGCTGACTGCTGCTGCTGCTGATGATGATGATGGTGATGATGATGATGATGATTGCGATGCTAACGTATGGCAACACTAATAGTTGTACTGCTTTTGATGCCCATGGTGCTGGTAACGGCGATAGCACCGGTGCTGACGTTCGCGACATTGATTTTGATCGTGATGATGATATTGCTAAGGTTCTTACACTTAAGAAAGTTGCCCTGACCAGATTGACCCGTTTCACGCTCTGGCTGGCCACATCTTCTGTGATTCACCGGAGATTCACTACTTCTGGAGTGCGCCGCCAGACACCGGTGAACAGGCCGATGTTGACCAAAGCTTTGCAAGACAGCCAAGTTTAGGCTTCCGGGCATGTAGGCGGTCTTGGCATGAGAGCTGTTTCTGTCTTTTCCTGAGGAGTCATCCAGGTGGTCTGCTGGTCACAGGATTCTGGAGCGTGTCTTGGTTGAACCGGTCTTGGGTCCACCGTTCACTCATGAGGCATCGCGTGTTTCGGAGTAGTTCCTGACGCCTTGCAGGCGGAGTCTTCGTAGTATCGAATGAAAATCCGGCAGGCGCCTCGGCAGCAAATTCAGACATGGCCACTCCAATCCCACTGAACGCTGAGCGCTTTGAAAGGCGAAGCCTGGCCAAAGTGCTTTTGGCTTCGTCGTGCGGTGGAGGATTTCTTGGAGCAGCTGAAAACAGGCCAGGTCGGTCGGCTGGTGGGGCTGCAAGCGTCCTGCAGTCCCATAGCAGTGCGGAAGCAGAAGGCGACAAGGCGAGCGATGCAAGCGAGCTGGTGGGCCAAGTTCACGCCGGATTGGCCAGACTCTCACAAGAATACACGAAAACCTGTTTCACGAAGTGAAGCTCGCCAGAAGCTGCAGGCCGAGATCATGTCACGGTCTGATGTTCCAGAACTGAAGGACCCGGCCATGTCGTACAGATGCTGTGTACCAGGAACGGTCTCTCTCTGCTCGGTCACTGGAACCTGCTGGCAGGTACCGTCCAGGCCATTTGAAGCTCTCCCAGCCCGCGCGCCGTGGCTTTGAAGCGCGACTGTTTGACGTGATGCAGGCTTCCAAAGTGGTTTCCCGAAGCCGTGGAGGACGAAAATGTCGATCAGCGCATAGCTCCAAAGCACGATTCTTGCAGCAATAGACTTACTGCAGAGCTTCGATCTTTCTTGGAGGAAAAGCTGCACTCGGGTCCCTTTTGCCCCTGGCGCCCAGATTTGCAGACCTTCGGTACTGTGTCTCAAAGGATCCTTGTGTGCCTTGCCTGCATCGAACAGTCTGGAATCACAGCATTGGCAGATTTCTTGCAAACCCTCCCAGGTGCGATGGCATCAGGCGGCAGACGCGCCATGGCTCAGCCCGGTCTACTCGTAGTCTTCTTTCCTCGTAAGGCTTGAGCCTGGCGACCGCAAGCAGTCAATGCAAAGGCACTACTACTATCGCCCCACCAACCTCGGCAGCCCTCCGCAACTTGGACCATGGAGGCCAGAATCTTCATGCCTGGGCCCAGGATACCACGCCGATGTTTGGGTGAAAGTTACATGCAGGTCTTTCCTCGTTCGGTGGCCCCTCCTTGTGCAGACACCGTCCGTGCTGGCCTCAGTGCACTTGGTGCAAGGGTCCTGGAAGTATGGCAAGAGGCACGCGTCTTGTCAGGTCCAGCAATCGGCGAAGTTGTGAGCGGCACGACGAGCTCCGCAAAAAAGCGTTCAGAGGGCTGAGGGGTTCCGAAGCATGCACAATGCACTGGAGCAAGATGGCAATTCCCAAGCCGTGTCGATTTCAATTCGGTTATCGAAGGTGGCGGAAGTTGTTGCACGCAGCAGCCCTGGCCTGTGGCACGAGACATCCCAGCCGCTACTGTAGGGAGCCTCACGACATGTGGCCCCAGGCAACCTCAGACCAGGGGCGCCAAGGTGCTCGACGCCGAAGTGCAGAAATTGTCGAGGCCACTCCGAGAGATGTGTCTCAGTTTGACAACCTTAATTGCTTCGGGCTGGGAAGCAAGCTGCTTCGGCTGCTTTCTTTGCGGACCAGTCCTGTCATGCTCTGCACAGGTCAATGAGGCTCTGGACCAAGAGAGGCACACTACCTTTAGATTGCGGCTCACTCATGAAACTCCATTCGTAGGGACGTGATTTGGAGGCTTCTGCGGAGCTCTTTGCTGGCGACTGCCGTGCACACCTTGCAAAGGGCTGTAGCTGGGCAGGGTTTGGTCTTGAAGCCTCTGATAGTCTCGGAGCTGTCTCGGGTTAGCCTCTAAACTGACGTACGCGACTTTCACCTCGAAGCTGCGATCTAGAGCATGTCTGCTTCTAGGCGCTTGCCGTCTTTCGAGGGCTGGGAGGTGCTGCTGGCGTCCACACCCCAAGAGGGTTGAAGGTAGCACAGGATTGTCGGCGAAGAGAGAACAAGAACAAGGCTTCCTCCAGATCCGAGCTGTTGCAGACGCTGACTTCGAGGCGGATACAAGGATTCGGGCTGGAGTCCTTCACGGAGCCTTCGGCAATGTCAGGCTAGCACCCTTAGGCTCTCCAGCGCGGGCTACACTGAGGCCCAGCGGGTGACTTGAGAGCTTTGGCAAAGGATCTCCGTCCCTGTGCAAAGGAGCTGGCTTCGGAGGCTGCGGCTCTGCAGAGCCCGAGAGGCAGCGGTCGCCTGCTTGGGCACAGCTGCATGCTTGAAGCTCCCAGGTCCGGGACTAAATCCGTAGGAGTAGGTATGTGAAGATTCAAGATGGACCACGCCTGAGCTTGTGACACGACGGGACGAGTGATAAATCCGAAAGAAAAACAACGCATTCGCTGCTGTTCTTTCTGGAGGTTGTGCTGCCAGATGATCGACGGGCATCCACGGAAAAAGTGTCCGGAGTTGCTGCAATCAGAAGATAACATTTACAGGCAGCAATGACGAAAAGATGCCGAGCATCTACGAAGAGGGCACATCAGAGCAACATTGATCCGCGATCGCGAATTTTATGAGGTTCATGATGCTCGTGATGCCAGTGGCGAAGGATTTACGAATAACCGTGCTCCTACAAACATCCGAACGTTGACAATAACACGTGCTCCTGCAAAAGCTGTTTGGTTCAAAATGAGAACTGTGGACATCCGGCAAGAGACATCAGGATTCTCACGCAACTCGTGGCCAGCGACGAGGCCGACAGCAGCTACCTGTCAAACCCAACACGGAGCAACGAAAAGCTGTGCAGCGACCGCAGTTGAGACCTCGGAGCAAAGTTGCTCAGATATGATGGAAGCGCCTTCGTTTCTTGGCCTTGGAAAGATCTTTAGGTCGGAACTGTGACATTCCATCGGTTAGGTGAGCTGCTTCTGCTGCTATTCGGGAGCTGCGCAACAGTTTTGAGCCTTCGCTCTCGTCACCTGAACGTCTTGGCGATGCGCGGAAATTGTGCTTGGAACACCATTCCAACGTTGAGGTTCGTTTTGCTGGGCACATCGCCCGTTGCACCCGTGGTTCCTGCGACGTCAGCTCCAGGCCCTCACGTCAGGGTTTCGTTCTTCGCAGCACGCACTTCCACTTCCGAATTAGCTTGCCTTGCTTCCGGACAGGCTTACCCAGACGCAGCACTGGGCGTTGGCAAGGCGTCGCAGGCTTCGCAAGCTGTCACCAGTCAAGAGGCTCGCCGGCTGCTTGCACCACCGGTCCCTGAATCCTGCAGGGCCTTGTATGGCTGCGACTGCAGCAGCTCTTGCAGCTGCTGCGACTCGACGTACCAGGCAAGCAGTGAACGTTCACGGGCAATGCCGGCGCAGAGATCAGAGATGACTTTGTCTTCTCCCGCCTGCTCGAGGTGTGCTCGAGTCGTTCGGTCCGCATTAAGTGCGGCACTCGGAAGGCCTCATCACCATCCATGACCAGCAGCTGTCATATGCCGGCATCCTGCCGACACCTGCCACATTCTGACGTCCTCCTGGATGGACGCCTCTGAGTCTTGATGGCTTTCCGAGGTGACAACCCCTGGGACTACGTCAATAAGCGCACCAGAACGAAGGGCAATACCCAGGCATGGCGGACAGAAGCTTGGATGTAAGATCTTTGTCCGACAGCCCTTCGGCCTGCTCGCAGATCAGCATTGCACGGGTTGTTTCTTCTCTATGAAGCCAGGGCGGCGCGCCGTGGTTCGCGCCCGGTTGGGGTGATGAGGAGGATGAGGCGGGCAGGGAGGGCTTGATTCTGCCGAAGAAGCGGCTATATAGATGGTCGTGTTCCAGGATGAAGCGGAGGAGGAGCTGGAGCGCAAGAAGCCCGTGGAGGAGTCCGTGTGCCTTGGCCTGTAACAGCGCCTTTTCTGGACTTACAGAGGAAACAACAGGTCAGAGCTTTGAAGAGTGAGAGGTACTGCTGCTGGGTCATGCCAAAGAAGAAAGCAGCAGAATTCCTGAAGGCCGGGCCCCATCCGCGTCGAGTAGGGAGGTGACTCGCCCTATGTGACTCTCCGCCTTCTTCAGTACTTGGCGATCAGGAATCATGGATCGGCGCGTTGTTCGAGCTAGCTTTCATGCACTGATTGAAATTTAATAATTTAGTGGGGCCCTTCTGAAGTTCTACGTGCTGCTTGACACGTGGGCCGGGTGAGGCAGCTTCAAACCATCAGACTTGTTTTCCGGCATGAGCTTGTTGATGCGCGTCGATCGAAGACGGTCAGGATCATCACTTCGACCTTTTGCAAACCTGTGTGTGTGCGTGCGTGCCGGCGTGCATCCTTGGTTGCAGTTCAATGGGAAGTAGCCGCCAAAGTTCCAAGCAAACGAGACCTCAAGCAAGATCCGCCCAACATGTCGCCAGCCTTCCCATAGCTATAGTTCCAGGAGTGGGCAGAGGAAGAGGAGGCATCAGATGAGCACCTGGGCTTGAGTGCCAGAGCTCTCCGCAAAAATTTCATTCTTTATGGGATTTGGTGAGATTCCTTCCCTGCGTTTCTGCGTTCTCCGAGGCAGAAGGACATTTTGCAGTCGGAGCCCTCAGGAGAAGCAGAAGCAAGTTAGCAAGCAGCAGCTTCGGAACGAAAGAGCGGGATCTGCGACTGAGGGGCCTGGCTTCCGCGGAATTCAGCGAGGGCTGGACGGCCACGTCCTCGAGCTGTGCCGATTCCTTCAGCCGGAGCCGCAAGTCGCAAGTAGCAGCTTGCCACAGTACGTCCACCTCGGCCGAACTCCGCAGCACCCCGTCCATGCGCACATGCCTACATGCATGCACATGCACACGGACAAGCACAGAGCCAACTGCGTGTGTGTGTGTGTGTGTCTGTATGTATGTATGTAGGTAGGTAGGTAGGTAGGTATGTAACGGTATGTATGTATGTATGTATGTATGTATACGCATGCCATGCAGACAGGCAGGTGTGCAGGCATGCAAGCCGCATACACGTATGTATCCTTAGTGGCTGAGTGGGTACACTTTACACTTTTCTGGGGGGGTCTCAAATTCGAAGATATTTAATCTGAGTTGTCTAGATTCAGGTATAATACGGGTCTAAACAGGAAAGAAAGATTTAGAGAATAATTTGGCTGTGAGGAAACTAGGGCCTGGGGTTAATTTGGAGTTGCGGTCAGGATTTTGGGTTTGCATGCCGGGGCTCAAAACACGAGTCGGTTTGGTGATCAGGGGCTCCAGATGTAAATAGGGAGACCTTTGCAATAAGATGT
>BGNK01004010.1:5946-17680 GCA_003297005.1 Symbiodinium sp. clade A Y106
CAAGAGGCCGGTCGGAAAGTTTGCATTTGGCAAGAAAGGGCCAATGCGGACGATGCAGCGGCAGGCCCCATTTGCTTGCTGCGAACCGGCAATCATTTTGATTTGCTGGTCCGGCCTTGCTAGGACTCCTTCGCAGCAATCGTTTCATCCAGAGAGAAAGTGCAATTGCAGGACCAGTGCAGAACACATTGAATGTTGACCACAGCGACCAATTGAAATTCGAGTGCTACTTCGTAAAAATGCGATATAACAGATAGGAACGGATTTCGATGCCTAGACCAATTCGATAGGNACGGAGTGAGCGAGAGGGTATACAGTTGGCAACCACGAGTACCACGATCTACGAGGCAACCACAACATAATTAACTTCGGTGAGGTGAGCGTCAAATATCGTATCATAGATACCAAACCCTCATGCACCAGACAAAAACAGAGCAGTGTCATAGAATATGGTAACAAGGAGGTTGAAGGAAGAAAAAGTTTGGTCGATTAGTCCAAGTACATACAGAGGAGGCGGCANAGGAGGTTGAAGGAAGAAAAAGTTTGGTCGATTAGTCCAAGTACATACAGAGGAGGCGGCAACCTATTTTTGATTCGCTTCGACATGTCCACATGTAGTACCTGCCAGCTTTTTGTGTCGCACCAGCTTTGTTTCACGCTGCAGCTTCAGTGCTGAACACTTGCACCCTGCAAAGTTCCAGCAGGAACTCGGCTCGTCGTACCTTTTGCGTTGCCCTGCCACCGCTTTGCCTTGCTTGCTGTGTCCGGATACTCAGTNTCGGCTCGTCGTACCTTTTGCGTTGCCCTGCCACCGCTTTGCCTTGCTTGCTGTGTCCGGATACTCAGTCGGTTGCTCTGTGCTCTGCGACCGAGAAATAAATGGAACCTTCCATTTTTCACACTATTCAATGATGGCCCATATGATTCTCCAACTGTTGAATCTTCGGGGATAGCGGCGCGCAGATTAGATAAGAAGAGTTCGGCGAATGGGTGAGAAAGTGAATTATATAGAGAATAAAAAAGATATGGGATTTTGCAAATATTTTGAGAAACTATATTTGATAATGGTTTAGTTTTTTGACTAATTGTGTTATGATCTTATGAATATTTTTGCTTAGTCTTCAAGATGCGAAATCCAATTTGTTTGGAAGTCTGGAAAGGGCGANGAGAAACTATATTTGATAATGGTTTAGTTTTTTGACTAATTGTGTTATGATCTTATGAATATTTTTGCTTAGTCTTCAAGATGCGAAATCCAATTTGTTTGGAAGTCTGGAAAGGGCGACTTTGATGTGTTGGACAATGTTGGAATGATTTCTTGCGGCTTCAAGAATAAAGGAATATGATGTACTATGACACGAAAGACAAAGATTGTTAATATGCTTCGTATTATTGGTAGTTCAAGNAATATGATGTACTATGACACGAAAGACAAAGATTGTTAATATGCTTCGTATTATTGGTAGTTCAAGTAGCTATACTAATATCTAATAAAATCAGTAGTAGTAGTAGTAGTCGTCGTCGTCGTACTAGTAGTAATAGTAGCAGTAGTGGTAGTAGTAGTAATAGTAGTATTAGGAGTAGTAATAAGAGAAATAGTACTAATAGTAGTCGTAGTAATAGTAGTAGTAGTGCAGCAATAGTCGTTTTAGTAAGAATCGTTGTAGTAGGAGTAGAAGTAGTAGTAGTAGTAGTAGTTCTAGTAGTAGTAATACTAGTAGTAGTAGTAGTAGTAGTAGTACCAGTAGTATTAGGAGTATTAGGAGTAGTAATAAGAGGAGTAGTAACATAAGTAATAGTACTAGTAGGAGTAGGAGTAGGAATAGGAGTAGGAGTAGGAGTCCGACTAGGAGTCGGAGTAGNTAGTAACATAAGTAATAGTACTAGTAGGAGTAGGAGTAGGAATAGGAGTAGGAGTAGGAGTCCGACTAGGAGTCGGAGTAGTTGTAGTTGTAGTTGTAGTAGTAGTAGTAGTAGTAGTAATAGCAATAGTAATGGTAATACGAATGATAATGATCTGACCGGCTTATAGGTCTGGAGGGATAGGCCTTATAGATCTACCAGGATAAGCCTATCAAATTAGATTTCTAAATCTGATAGGATACACTTGTTAAGGGTAGGCTTATATATCTGGTCGGATAGACTTATAAATCTGGTAAGTTAGGTCTGGCAGATTAGATTTCTAAAGATAGGCTTATAAATCTGCACGGGCAAATCTAATAAGATAGATCGCGATAGATCTATTAAGATNATTAGATTTCTAAAGATAGGCTTATAAATCTGCACGGGCAAATCTAATAAGATAGATCGCGATAGATCTATTAAGATAGGATTTCAGATCTAGCTGGCCAGGTCTGATAAATTAGGCCTTTCAAGACAGGCATATAGATTTGCCTGGACAGGCCTAGAAGATTAGACCTGGTAACAGATTTTTGGTCTGGTATGTTGGGCCTGGCACGGCAAGGGTTTTAGAAAAAAAACCTAGCAAGGCAGACTTATAGATCTAGCAGGACAGAATTAGAAGGTTAGACCTGGCAACGCAAATGAATAGATCTGGTCGGACAGGTCTGGCTTGGGCCTGGCAAAGCAAGGGTTTAGGATCTGGCCAGCTAGGTCTAGCGAATTAGGGCTGATAAGGGATAAGGCAGGCTTTAGATTTGACCGAATAATTCTGAGAGATTAGGCCTGGCACGGCAGATTTATAGATCTGGTCGGACAGGTCTGGCAGGTTGGCCCTGNATTAGGGCTGATAAGGGATAAGGCAGGCTTTAGATTTGACCGAATAATTCTGAGAGATTAGGCCTGGCACGGCAGATTTATAGATCTGGTCGGACAGGTCTGGCAGGTTGGCCCTGGCATGCCAGGTTTAGGATTTGACCGGACAGATCTGGCGAATTAGACTTGATAAGGCAGGCAGTAGATCTGACTGGTCAGGGGCGGTACTGGTAAATTGGGCCTGGTACGCCAAGGGTTTAGAATCTCTAATCAGGCAGGTCTGGCGAATTAGACCTGCCAAGGTAGGTTATAGATCTAGTCGGACAAGTGTGATAGTTAGAAATTTAAAGTAAGAAAAATAAAGAAGATAAGCTATAGCAGATTTTTATTTGAGTNGGCGAATTAGACCTGCCAAGGTAGGTTATAGATCTAGTCGGACAAGTGTGATAGTTAGAAATTTAAAGTAAGAAAAATAAAGAAGATAAGCTATAGCAGATTTTTATTTGAGTATATAAGTAAGAAATTTATGCGGCGGTGGCACTATCGCGCTATAATAAATTTAGTTTCAACAAAGTTTCTTATAATAGATCTAATAAATAAATTAGAAAAACTCAAATATTAGAAAATATTGCGAAATATTTCTCTATATAAACCAATTTATTAGAAAACCTTAGAATTATTCTCTAAGCTTTTCTAATTTAAATATTGGAAAAGCCGTAATCATCCAATAGCATATGTTTTATTGAATTTCGTATTAAAAAAAATGGTCGCCGGTACGAAATTATTTAAAGCTTAGGATTATAGGGATTCATATTTAGATTTTTCATATATTACGAACTTAAGGTTTGAGGGCTATAGTAGGTCGGGCGTAAGTTTTTAAGATTTCGTGCGTAATTTTATGGAGGATTGAGGTCTTAGGGCTTGAAGATTTTACAAGGGCATGGTGTTTCGCGGGTAAGATTTTCGAATTTCGTATTTAAATATAAGAGGTTACGATTTTAGACTTGAGGGTCAAGGGATACGACTTTAGGATTTGAATATTTCGGGCTTAAGGTTTTAGGGCATCGTTCTTAGATTTAGAAGGGGTTACGATTTTAGAGCTTGAGAGTTATTGTGTTTCGGGCTTGAGGTATTTAAGGGCTTCCGGCTTCAGGGCTCGAGGGCCATTTCGTTTCGGGCTTAAGGTTTTAGGGTTTTGTGATGGCGTTTCGGGCTTAAGTTTTTAGGGCTTCGGGCTTCGATTTGAGGGTTACGACTTTCGGGCTTCAAGGCCTTGGTATTTCGAGCTTGAGGTATTAAGGCTTTCGGACCGGTGATATGTGACATGGTTTAGAGTCTAGGGACTCCCTACCGAAGTCAAAGGTATCGGCTATCTGATAATCTAAATAAAATAAGAAAGATTTAAATATAAATACCAAATCTCAAAATCGTAAAAATATTTGAGGAATCGCAAAAATATTTGAGGAGTTATCTATATTTACCCTTTGTTCTCTCTATATAGGTATACCGTAACAGAATACAAACAAAAAAAGATTGCATCCTAGAACATTCGTAAGAATAGAATAATTCCATTCAAATCCCTAAATTCAAGATAGTAGTAAATATAAAGAGAAATTGCTCTATCCAAAGTAAGCCATGACCCATAATCCATTTGTGGATTTTGTTTTATAGTAGCCGGGAGTGAAAAGATTCAATGAAGGAATTCAAACGATTTTGAAACCAAAATCTGACATCCTTGGAATATATTGGTTTAGAGCCCAACTCTTCAAATTTTGGGGCTCTTCAGAAGTGGTCTAATTCTGGCCGATTGAACTTTTCAACCCATGGGTATTTGGGAAGTAAGCAAATTACACCGAAGAGCTTGCGGGAGCCTTCGTAGACTGAGCCGATGGCACCTTCCGAAAGGTGCAGTGGCTTGCGTGGGACAATGGCAACGGGCTACCGGAGCTTTTATTAATGTTCGTTGAAGCATAATTAAAGTTTAAAAGTTTAGAGCTTAGAGTGAAAGATTAAGAGTTTGCGATGTTGATGTAGGGTATGGTGTTGTAAGGTTGAAGATATAGGGTTTAAGGAGTCCAAACTTCCCTATGCCCTTAAACACTATACCCTAAACCCTGGTTTAGGGTTAATAATATCGGCTCCGGTTGAAGATTTCTGGGTGAGTAGCTAAAGGGGGCTCGAATTTGGCGGTTGTTGTATTTCATATAGTTTTACAAATTTCCCAGATTATGAATGTGCCTTCTATGGCGTTTTATCGTGCTGTATATGATTTTTGGTAGAAGATTTTATAAGATTTAGTAAGATCTTAAAGTACTTTTGTTTGGGGTTACGGGGGTAGGAGTGTAGGGCTTATCTAAGGCGTCATAGGTTTAAGATTTTGGTGTAGGCTAATATTTAGGGTGTGCTAGTCAATGATGTATATAAAATGCATGCGCGTTTTATCAATGCTGCGGGATATTATACGGAAAGCCTAAGACAATCCAACAATTGGACGTGTATATTCCCAAACCTGGGTAGTCTCAACTCGGCAGGCTTAACACCAAGGCAGAATTCCTAAAGCTCTAAACCCTACGACCCAAACCCTAAAAACAAAAACCCAAGATTTCAAACCCTAACCCTGGACCCTGAGGCCTCTACTCGTCTACTCTAGACATAGAACCCCAAAGCAACCCGTTTTGCAATCTAAATATCAATTAGATCAATACTGAACCCGCCCTTGTATTCTTTATCTACTCAAATACCTCGATAGATTTATGTATATATATATATTTCAAAGACTCTCCTTTGCCTGCCTTGCAGCGAAGCTGGCAGAACGGCTCCCATCTTTTGCCCCAAGCGGGAAGATGCAAGATCTTTAGAAGCCCGAGCCATATACGTCGCTCCAGGCTTCAACTCCATATTCCCCTTCCCAAGCTTTCTGAAGATTATGTAAGTTGAATAATAGCAGGCTCAGATTATTATTGGCGGGGGGGAGGGCCTAATGGACAAAATTCAATCGCCTCAAATTCTGTAGCCCTGCCCCCGACACATAATTAGTCATCCACAACATAGCGACGAAGGCCGAGCACCGTACTTTCAGAGAGAGTTTCTCGACCATGCTATTGACCCATAATTCGAAATATATTCCACTCATATGAAGCATCTGGAAGGAATATCGACTTTGTGTCTCATGCAAGGCCCGAATCAGGTCTAGCTGCCTCCGTGCATGAACTGATATGGGGCCTAGACAACTAATAGCATGATTCAATTCCTACAAGATTCCGTGGCTTTACCTATATATATATATATATATATATATTTATATTTATTTACCAATTTATTTATTTGTTTATTTTTTGTATATACACATACACGGGCTCATACACACATAAACACATGCAGACTTACAGAAATATCAATATACTTGTAGTAATACGTATATATATATATACAACACCCGTCTCTAGATACATACATACATATATATATCCTTTGCCATAATATATACAAAATTTAGGGAACAAAAAAATATGTATACATGTATATAAACCCATATATATATATATATATGCTACCCCCCCCTCCAGGACCTACCTCGAAGCCTCTTCTTGTACCGTCTAGACGAAGTTACGACTCCACTCCGAACAAAAGTCTTGTTTTGCGTAGTCTTCCTTATCTACGACGACACAACACCGTTCGAACCAAGACGATACCACGAAGTATTGTCTAATGTCCTCTGTATACTACGCCATTAAGCGGCGGGCTCCTCCTAATGTTTCGTTGTGGAACCGTGATCCATAAGGTATTCTGTAAGTTAGAGTACTCCACAAGGTATTATACAAAAGCTCTTCTATAGCCTATATTTTGGAAGGTCTTCTATAGTGTATTTTATATGAAATTCTTTAAGGTGTATAGAGAGTATTTTAAAAGGTAGTTGTAAGGATATTCTGTTTCGATCCTGATTTCATCATAGGAATCCCTTACCCAAAAGCTGCAATTCAACTGGAAATTCTCAAATCTTGGGCTCCAGCTGGCTTTCCATATTTAAAACTCTTATCTATCGGGTACTTGTTAAGGTACGAAAAGGTACTGTGTAAGTATTTTATATGGCATACATAAAGTGTATAGGATATATCAAACAGAGGCGATCTTCTTCAAAGTATTCTTCAGGGCATTACAGATGGTATTCTATAAGGTGTATGTAGGGTATATCGTGGAACTGTATAGCAATATTCGATGAGGTAATTTCAAAGGTGTTCTATAGGGTATGTATAGCGTGTATTTCATAAGAGCTCTGTTATCTGTATATATCCTTTACCAGATAAGCATCGATTTTTCAAGGAGTGTTCCTACATCCTTGATTCCGTATTGTCTTCATTTGAATGCCTTACCAAATAAACAACATTCAACTGGGGAACTCTCAGATCTTGGGTATGCAAGGTATATGTAGGGAATATAGGGGGTATTCTATAAGGTATTACCGTATTTTATACGGATTTCTTTAAGGTTTGTAGAAACGGTATTCTGCAAGGTATTCTACAGGCTATTCTCCGATATTCCTCATTTCTTTCAAAGATGCCCCTTGCTCAATAAGCGGCAAGAAACTTGGGCTCCTTCTGATTTCCCCGATATAAATCCTGATTTATAGGGTTTCTGTGGGGGCGTATCCCAAAGGGGATTCTCAACCACCAGCCCCTAAGCCCGTGCAAACATTGCGAGCCAGGAGTGGGACGTGCTGCGACTAATTCTGAAAGAAACGTAATTGAAGCAAGGACTATTGCCAGCATCTCTTCTACCATTCTACCCCTCCGACTTCTACTATCAGCACTATACATGCAGACACGCACGGTAAATTAGTGTTCGGCAGGGTTGCTTTAATTACCTGGCAATGTCTTATCGCCCTGTCCGCCTGACGTCTGGGAACTCGCCAAGTCTGGCGCAGAAGCTGTGACATCTGCAAAGGTCTGCAATGTCCACCTGGCCACTACAATGATAACAATATTGGCAATTTTAATAGATATACAACACATAGGAAGAATCCAATTATTGATAATGATATTCTTTGATGCCACAGTACATCAGGTCGGCGTAAGGGAGGTGGGTGGCTGTTCAGACGGAGGCACAAAAGACCAGTTGATAAACCTTGGCCACAAAACTCCGAATTGCAAACCCTGAAAATCCAAATCCAGAACTGCAAAAGCCCAAACCTAACCTTGAACACTTAAACCCCCAACCCCGAAACCTTAAAACCGTGAGTGGAGAGTGCGCAGCCCGAAAACTCCTGACAAGGTCTAGAGTCTACAAGTCTGAGGAAGCTTCAGGAACAGTCTTAGTCTTCGGAGGCTGGTGCCGAAATCCACTGCTGAGCTCTGGACCAAAGCCTCCTTGTGTCCCTGGAGCTCCTCTGGGAACACGGCTGCATGGATTCCCTCCTGCACCTGGCTCTCTGATGCAGACTCTGCTTTGCAGTTGATACTTGGGAGCTGCGCGCGTGACAAAGCTCGAGGCAGGCGTTGGTAGCTGCTGAAAACCTGTTACCCGCTACTGTTACGAGGCACACAGCTTTTGCACCGGCAGGCATTCAGCTCGAAACTGTGACACTTCTGAATAGAAGCTTGCGAAGAGCGCCAAATTGTCATCAATCCGAACTCTGCTTGAGGAGATGAGACGGAGCTCAGTTCCACCGCGTCTGTCTTTGCAGGCGCACGCCCAGTATGAAGACATATCCAGCAGATCGTTATGGTTAATAAATCGTTCCAAGCTGAACCAGATGAAGTAAATGGGAAATGCCATATGGGGGCCAACGGCAACGGGCTTCGGAGCAGCTTACCTTTCAAAGCTGCCATAATGCGTCGCCAAAAACACATTGTCTTCGACTGGGACTTTGGCCCTGAGCTGCCTCTCTGTGAAACTTTGCATGACCTCATGCCACGAACATTGTCATCAAGAATGGGTTTGAGGAGCAAAGGGAGGCGGTCATACAGTCTCTCTGAATTACAGGATCGCCTGACTCCTTCCATTCTCGACACATCTCGACAATTAGAAAAGCTCCGAGCACTAGTAATCAACTTTTGCGGTGGCCCTTACGATTTCATGTCAGCACGTTACAGCACCCGCCACCTTCCGGCACTCTTGAGTCCAGCTTGCGACCTTTGCAAGCTTTTGCGTTGTTTTATTGCAGTTTCGCTGAGTTGTACAGGGTGGCTCTATCAGGATTCATAGGTTTAGTAAAAGCTTATATTGTGCTGCATCAGGGCTAGGCAAGAAGGCATGCAGAGAGCCAAAAGCGGTGACAAACCCCTCCCCTCAGTCCAGGATGAGATCCTCCTCCGCAATTGCCTGCTTCGCTCTCTAAAAGTCAACCGTCAGCATCAGATGAAATACACAGTTGCAGCCTTCAAGCTTGCTCTGAACTCGCTGACAAGCCGCAGACTAAGTAGGTTGCGATGTTCACGCTTGTCTATGCCGGTCGCAAACCAAGCCCTTACATAATCAAGTGACAGCCCTGCGAATGGATATCGCTGACTGACACAGGTAGCAATCATCTCCCAGGTGGCGGAAGCTCCAGCGATACATGTTGGCATCTAGCGCAAACCTTTGCGTCTCGTGGTTCCGAAATGTGCTGCACGATGTTGCGGCTTGCTGACAACTGAAACGTGTGGAATGCTGCAAGAATGTGACACAAGCACAGGAGCTGTCAGGCATGCTGCCCAAATTCAAAGTGTATTTGCAATCGGCCACGATCGGCGATGCGATCTGGCCTGGAGCTCCTCCAGCTGGCGGTTGCACCGGGCCTCCTGCAAGTAGCCGAGCGTTGACGATGAAGACGCCTGCTGTCGCCGCGGCGGTGGTGGCGGTGGGAAGGAGGATGCTTTCTTCGCCGCCGGGATGAGGCAGGATTCTTTTCGAAAAGAAACTTTACTCATTTGCAACAGCGCGCTTCCGTTTCCTCCACTGCAAGTTACTATCTGGATCTTCATACATGTTCGAGTCAGATTGATGGTGATGCAGATCGACTACATCTGCCAAGCTTTGTCAAGACACGAGTCAGTTGCACGCATCTACTCGTGGCGGAGAGGGGTGTACCGCAGAAACACGCCACAACACTCACGTGCACGCATCTACTCGTGGTGGCCAAGCGGTTTGCTCCGCCGAACTACGCCGCAACTCCTCAGTCACGCCAGTGACGCAACACCCACCTGCCCAGCCACTGGCACATGGCAGCTCCGCGCATGCACTTGTTCCACCAAGACACGATGCGTGCACACGCACCCGGTGGTGAGGGGGTGATCATATATGACACCCGACTTAGGACTTGCAGCAGGGCGATGTACATCGCTATGCGGGGGCGGCGAGTGTGGTCGGATGGAGGCTTCATGACTCCGGCATTGTGCCAAGTGCTTCTGTGCATGTTATGAAGCTTGGAAGCATGCTGAACGGCGAAATTTAGCTGGGAACGGCGAAATTTAGGTAGGTTACAAGCTCAAAGTTAGACAGGCTCTTCGACGCCCGAACCATTTCGCCATGTCCCCACGCTACATTCAGGAAGTTCCAGTTTAGGACTTTTGGGGCCGAAGCATGTGGCTGCAGACTTGCGGAACGCAAATCTCGAACACCCGGTCGGTCCTCTCGGACAAGGCAGGAATAGCCTTGCAATCGGGGCCATCGGCCGTGGCCGATCAGCGTAAACCGAGCGGAAAATGAAACAACAAAGGAAAGCACAACCGATGCAGCTAAGGTGCGGCCCTCGCCAAAGCCGTATGCCTTATATTTGATGCCCGCACCAGCATACTGCTTCACCATGTTGCGGACCTGCCCAAATGCCAACATCATGCGCTCTTAGCCGTGCCGACACATTGAGTGTGGAATCATTCTCCAACAATGGAATCAACCCAAACACAACATTGACGTGAAGAACACTTGGTGACCACCAACAGTTCCACGCTCGCGCCGTGCACTGGTGCAGCGTGCCGTGCTTGACATGCCGCGCCGCACTGTGCTGTGACGGTCGCGACGTGCGGCACGGTGGGGTGCCGTGAGAAGAAACGAGTGCGGCGCCTATAGAGATGCATGCAGTTCGTGCGGCAAGGGCAGTTGGCGCGTGCATGCGTTCCGTTTTGCGTGCTGCGGGCGGAACTAAGGTGGGAGGCGGAGGGTGGCGGGCGAGTGCTTCGGGCACGCGGACTGGCAACACTAAAAACGGAACCCCACTCGCAGATATCGGCAACAGAAAAAGGCAACCAATCGGAACTCTTAACCAGCCAAGTTTCCAGAAATATGCTTTCGAGGGCTGACCAAACTCCCCATGCTAGCCCCTTGTCAAGCTGGAAACTGGACTGCCTGATGGCAAGACTTTACACAAAAACTTAGCCTGAACACTTGGCAACTTCAGCATGAATCCAAACCGACCCCCCATATATACTGAAAGGACGCCATCGTATTCATCCATCATTATCATCACCACCAGCCCCAACGCCACCGCCGCCGGCATCAACACTGCCTCCAGGCGCTGCGCAGTACTCATCGGCTCGAGTTCCAAAAACTTCGAGTCCGAGAGGGCGAAGACACGCACGGTCCTTTCCAAGCATTAGATGAGCTCGTATTTCTGCCATCAGCTTCCCGTCACACCAACAAATACCACCAACAAATCCTTGCCAAGACCGAAATGACCGAGGCACTTAAAGACCGAAGTGCGGAAGTCGACCTCGCGCCAATTCCGAGGGGCAGGGATTATAGCTGTACATCGTCTGTTTAGAATTAGCAGGGCTTAGGGCTTAGGTTCCAAGGATTATAGGGTTTGGTTTTGGTGTGTCTGGAGCACCGGAGAATCCGGCAAAGTCTGCAGATAAGACCCTAAATCAAGGACAACCGACATCGTTGCGATATGTTTGGCGCGCACATCCAAACTACCGAAATATCCATCAGCACACCATCGATTCGTGCAAAACAAAGCAGCAACAGCGAAAAGGAGGGCGACGACAACCACAACCACAACCACCGCTACGACCTGCCGGCGCCATCTGCCACCACCACCCCCGCC
>BGNK01004010.1:17779-32732 GCA_003297005.1 Symbiodinium sp. clade A Y106
CACCCCCACCCCCACCCCCACCACCACCACCACCAGCAGAACCAGCACCCCATCAGATAACCACAACAACAACACCAACTCGTCATCATCACCTAGTGGTGACCAACACAAGTATCACAGTGGCCATCATTGCAACGGTCATCACCAGCAGCAGGCCAGCATAACCATGACCATCATGGAAGCCCTCGACACCCGCCATCGTTGTCTTTGTGACAGCCGGTGATTGCTTGTTTGCACGGATCTTGGTCCCTAAAAACCTGCAGGTGTCTCTTGACTCCGATGTCAAGAATCTCAGATTAAGGCTAAGTCAACTTGCCCGAGATTGCAAACGCTTGAGACCGTATGCTCAAGCCTCAACATGCATGTTGAACCTGATTCCCTTGTCTGTCGGCCTGTAGGTCTCCTCTAGTTGAAGCTGGGCGTGTGCTAAGAATACAAATGCTCCGGCCGGAGAAGAGTGTTGATCAGTGCCTGTCCGAAGGTTGAGCCGATGAGCGTTTATCGGACTTTTCTATGGCTCCCTTCCATTACGCTGAACCCCGTGCTGCACGGCCTCGCACTGGTTGGCATCTTCGTCCCGATTCCAAGCGACGGCCGCAGCTTCAGCCAATACCGGAAGAAGGTCCTGCGTGCAGGTGAGGGGCCCCGGTGCATCTCAAACCTTGACCCAGCAGCACAAACCCTCAGCGAGAATCACGCAACCCACATGCAGATTTCGCGGCGTGTTCAGGAAGCCAACTCTTTCAAACCTGACTTGGGTTTTTCAGACTTAGTGGGAGCTGGTACGTACAAGCTTCAGGGTTCAGACGTTCAGGCTTCATGGCAAAGCAGGCCACAGGGTGCCTGCTTTGAGGAACTTGCTCCTTCCTCAGAATCTAGCAACACGGAGGCAGACCTCAGCTGCGATTCCGTATATGGAACAATGCAGCTCTGCTTGAGGTACGCAGTGTCCGAAGGATCGAGAATGCAAGGTACCCAATGCTCATTGATGCCATGCCGAATCGTTTCTCTCTGTAGAAAGCCGCACAAGTGTAACCAGCCCCTTAACAGCTTCGACAATTTGGCAACAAGATGCTCTCTGATGCAATCCCGCGGAAAGGACTCCACATCCACGGCAGCAAGCTTCGCCGCAAACGGCGGGTCTTCGATGGTGCTGCGGATGTCTTCGCCTGCAAGCTTAGGCCCCAGCTGGACAGCCCCAATCTGTCACCCAAGCAAACCTCAACCCTGGAAAACTGTAGGCAACGAATACCCAGATTTCCTCCAAGCTGTATGAACCAATCCTGCAACACTTCGCCATCGTCTGGAAACCGCAGACTGGCTTCCGAGGCCCCGTCTCTTTCTCCTGGCCTGCTGGACAGCTTTGGCCCAGCGCCTTCTTCAGCTCCGCGTGGTCCATGCCACAGGATGGTCTGCACAACGCCTCGACTCACAGCTCACTCGCGTGGAGATGCATGCATCCACATACGTATGTACGCACGTTCATACATACTTTTGGGCCAGTGTATGTATACATGCATGCATGTATTTATGTGTTTGTTGCTTAAGTCTGACTGTCTGCCTGTCTCTGTCTGTCTGCCTGCCTGTCTGTGTCTGTCTGTCTGCAGGCGCGTCTCTATCTGTATGCATGCATGCGCATGCACATGCAAATGCACATGCAGGTGTGTCTGCATGCATGTATGTATATACCTATGTACGTCTGCCTGCCTGTATGTATGTATGTATGTATGTATGTGTGTGTGTATGCATGTACGTATATGTCTAGTACGTGCATGTATTTTTGTAAGTGTGTATGGATGTATGCATGCATGCATGCATGCATGCTTTGCTTGTTGTTGTGCGATTGTTTGTTTTTGTGAGTGTGCTTGTGTGTTTGTGTTTGTGCGGTTGATTTTGTGTTTCTTAGTTTGTTTGTTGGTCGTTTGTTGGTGTGTTTACTGTGTGTCTGCTTGCCCATTTGAGTGCTTGCTTGTTTGTTTGATGGCTCGTGTGTCTGTCTGTCTGTCTGTCTGTGTGCCTGTCTGCTTGTTTGTTTGTGTGTTTGCTGGTATGTTTGTTTGTTTGCTTCTTTGCTTGCTTGGTTGTTTGTTTGCTTGCTTGCGTGTTTGGTTGTTTGTCTGTTTTTTTATGTCTGTCTGTTTGTTTGTTTGTTTGCTTGCTTGCTTGCGTTTGTTTGTTTGTCTTGTTTGTTTGTGTGCTTGTTTGTTTGTTGTTTTCTTTTGTGTGTTTGTGTGTTTGCTTGCTTGGTTGTTTGTTTGATTGCACGTGTCCGTTTCCGTTCATCACTTGAAGAGCCGACTCGCTTTCGAGCATCGAAGCCACTGTTTCTCCTGTAAAATAACGTGAGGCGCCTTGAGTCCTCAGTTGGGAAGCTTTCGAATGTGGGGCCCTTTAGATTTAGACGTGAGCCACGTGTCTGCTAGTAACACAAGGGTCCGGACACTAGAGCATGGCACAGGCCCCGTATCCTTCATGCTGATTATACAGAAGCAAGGTTCGCCCTGCCAAACGATTGAATGTAGGTTTGCTGACATTGACGGCGTAAGAGTGCAGGACAGAGGACTGAGACCGCAGGATCAGCAAATCTAACTTGCACAGGGCACCAGTGCCTGCTATCGGACACGGCAACCGTGCATGTGCACTTCCGTAACTGGAAACTTTGAAGAAGCAAGGGCTGCAAACACAAACTGGACCGACTAGCACAGCTAATGCAGCAAACGAAGGGGCTCAGCATGACATGAGGTACACTGGCATGCAATCATCGCGGCCGAATTCGCAATCCGAAGCCAAGCATCCCCAGCATTAAGGAAGGGTAAGTGTAAAACTAAGATTGCTCCGGCTGGTGAAACGCAGGATCTAGCCATAGCTGGAGCCCGAGAGACGCGGGCCAGGCTTATGGAGTCGCCTCCTGAAACAACTAGCAGCTAGTGGAGCTGGCAGTAGAAGTTGCTGGTGCCGTAGTGTGTAAACCCCAAATGAACCCTAAACCATCCTAAAGCCCAGACCGTGAACCGAATCGGGATGCCCTTTCAGCCAAGGCTGCAGCAGCTGCAAGGTGCCGGCTCGTCTTTCGACGAACCCGCCCCTGGCGTCAAAGGAGCGTCAGGTACAAAAGGAGAGGTTGGTTGCAGCCGTCCAGGTGAAAGGGCGGAGTAGAAACAGGCTCGTCCAGGCTTTCAAACGAATGTGAGTGTGGCAGTGATGCCAAGACTTTGCTCTAAGATGAACTGTGGTAGTGGAAATGATGCCGAGCTTCAACCAACTAAGACGAAACTGATGTCATGACCATGCTTCCAACTTAGCGCCATGCTCAAGACTTACCCGCGCCATGAGCTACTGTAAGGATTTACAAAAGTTCCAAAGGGCCTCCTGCCATGGCCACACAGATTTTGGTGATATATACATATTAACACATATGCCATATAGTATGTTATAATATTATGAACCATACTGTAGCTAATATAATATACTGTAATCAAATCACCTAGCTTTGGCCTGCAGCCTCTCGGCGGGTCGCTGCTCACGAGGCAGGCCCCCTCGCCGGCGCCACTGGGCACATGGCGCACCTCCGCGTCCTGACAACAGCTTAGATTTCTTAATAGGAGCCCTTCTAGATACCCTTATAGAAGATATAGGTACCCTTATGAAGAAACCCTTGAAGCCCGAGGGATTCTTGGCGACGGTTTGGCGCTGAGTGTTTTGCAGTCTCCTCTTCTTTCCCTCTCCTTACTCGCGCTCTTCTTCGCCAGTGCTTGGGGGACGATTAAACCCCCGGCTACAATGGTGTTGGAGGCTTTGCAGGGGTGTGAATCCCTCTAGATATGATGATTTCACATATGCATGAATTTGGATTGCTGCATGCTTCTAGTCTCCAAGGTCTACAACCCAGAACTTAGAACGAACAACTACAAGGCAAAATCAGAACCACTGCTTGCACAAGCCATCCTTGTTAGTTACGGTCTTTCGACCGTGTTTGCTACATTTCGCTGACCGGGCTTCCTTTTGCATTCCCCAACTATGGCATGAATGCAGGGACACTGGCTATTGTAGATACCTTCCCCTCGGAAGTCACTGCACAACATCGTCTGGGTATGCCACTGCCATTACCAGTCTGTGGCTCTCCATTCGACATGATAAATGTTCAGTGCTCCGCACCTCACGCTGTCCAAACAGTCTTACACTTGCGCTACGTCAGGCAACCTACAAAGAGATACAAGCTCTCCTCTCTGTCGCTTCTTGCACACAGCCAAAGGAGAACAGCAGCTCCCCTCGCACGCGCATGCTTCTCTCTCTCACACAGACACACTCTCTCTCTCTGTCCTCTCTCTCTCTCTCTCCCTCTCTCTCTCTCTCTCGCTCTCTCTCTTTCTATCTCTCTCGCTCTCTCTCTCTCTCTCCTCTCTGCCTTTCTTTCGCGAGGGTAGAGGAAGAGGGAGCGACCCTCTTCCCCGGCGCTTTGCGCCCCCCCAAATTGTTTGGGGAAGCCAGGTGAGAATGCTTCGCAAAGGCAGACTGGGGGCCAACAGGACACCTCATCTAGCCAATGATACAGCAAAGTCGAAGGCTAGTCTAGTCTTCTGGCTGCGGTGGTGACAGCAAGAACGGACTCTCTCTCACTCCCTCTCCCTCTCCCTCTCCCTCTCCCTGTCTCACAGCGGCAATGCCTCGCGGAAGGTGACGCGTTTCGGCCCCATGGCACACGCTAGCAAAAACCAAAAGTAAAACGGTACCAACAACAACACTACTTCGTAGTTGGTGCTCACCGAAATTAGTTTAGAGATAGTAATCCTTGTAGTGATGGTAGCCGTAGGCCTTGGTAGTAACAGCAGTAATAGTGATTTAATAGTGGTAGCAGTAGCAGCAACTACTATTGTTTTAGTTGGAGCAGTAGTTGCTGTTCTAGCCGAGTAACCGTAGCATTAGGGGAGTCCTGCCATTTAGCCTTGGTGGTGTTTCGACAGTGTGGACGGCTTTCCGTGATTATAGCCCTGCTGAAGTCGCAATTAGATAACAGGTGCACGTACTGTAGGAGGGTATAAGTTAGTCTCGTGTAGGGCAGGTGTGTGTGTGTGTCTGTCTGTGTGTAAACTCTGGTGTTGGTAAGCCAGCATCTGGACATGCACTTTCTACCACTGACTGAGCTGCAACAGCCAAATACAATGTCGACGGTTTCCGCTCCTGTTCCGATTCGCTACAACAACTCCTGAATGCAAGGACACGCTGTAGGCCAGATTGCAGGCGTTCTCCTTGCTGTCGACCGGTGCTCTTGTGCAGATGTGCACAGTGAGAAAAGACGACCGAGCTTCAACCCAGAACGACAAAGAAAGAAGGCTGCAAGCGCACCGCAAGGTCTCTTGCAGGTGCTGGTGTCTCTGTGAAGCTGCTGATGTCGCTGTGGAGCATGCGCGGGCCTTGGCTCACGAGGAAGAGCAAAACCTCCTTGTGGCGGGCTGGGAAGTACCATGGCAATGGTGTATACGGCCGAGCGGCAAGAGGCGACAGCGTGGTGCAGCAGCAATAGTCCTCACCTGCAGCGGCAACCATGAAACCCTGCCCTCTCTCTACCAGCCTGGCCCCGCAAATTTGACGCAAAAAAATTATATCCAACTGTAATGGGGCTCCCGACGCTTCTCCTCCGACCATGTGTCGTGCTCCTCCTGACGACCGGCCGAGACATCTCGCGAAGCATCTTGAGCTGCGCAACCGAACCAGCTTGTGTCCGCGTCGTTGCAGTGGTACGACTGGCAGCCCTTTTGCTCACGCTCGCGGCAGCAAACATCGCGAAGCGCTGTAGCAGAAAGCTATTCGCCGAGGTCCTAGCAACCTCGTCATTGCACATGCGAGCCTATCCATTGCCTATCTGACTATCTCATACGTGTCGCACCACGTGAAGATTTGTCACTGTTATTCCCGATCAATCTAAGAATCAAAAACCAACATCAGATTCTTGACTTCGACTGAAAGAACTGAATGATCTTCAAAAACATCCAACAGCTTCTCCTCTGCCTTCGCGTCTTCAGGCTTCTTGGCTTCAGCCTTCTTTGGTTCCTCTGCAGGTTGCGACTGTGCTTGTTGAGGTTCTTCAGCTTTTGGCAATTCCTCCGCGCGCCCGTCCTGAGAGTGTGCAACGTGAATGAATGCGGCAAAGCGTTGAAGACTCGCTTTTTGAGACTGCCTTCAGAGACTGCCTTCACCGGTTCTGGAGCTTCCGCTGATTGGTTGCCGCCCATGTTGGCAAGGACCGGCCTCCGGGAAAATCAAAAGCAGCACATGTCCAAAGACAGCCTGAAGCTACCAGCAAGACACCCTTCTTAGCCATACGCAGAGGGGCACAATGCAATTACCGCTCTCACCCTTCGCGTTGCTCGGGCGAACCCAAGGCACAAAGTGAGCTCAAGCAGCTGCGAAAGCCGAAACATATTGAAACATGGTTGATGGGACGCAAACTTCTTCAGCAACACAGCAACAACGATGGGCAGGCGACGCGGGCCTGAAATATACATTTCACCACTGCGGCCTGGCACGCGCCAGCCAAGCTGTGCCCTCCAACCATGTGTCGTGCCGACAGCGACATCCAAACACGCCAGCAAACACATGTCTCTGGGGAAACGATCGCGCAGACAATTTTCGAAACGATCTGCTGCTCGGGCATCTCGCGGCCATGCATTGTTCCAACCTCGAAATATGTGTCGAGCAAGTTACTGCAAGTTGTGGTATTCTTGGTAGAGCACAAAGTCACATCTTCGCCGGACACGTGCCTCTGGCAGTCTGGTGCACCATGCTGCAATGGCGACTGTTGCATTGTACGTTCCCGCCTCTGTCGCAATTCATGCAAATCCAGCTGCAAGTCCGAAAGCCCGTCACAGACTGCATGACCTGGCTTTGGCAAACCAGAGCTGTCAGTGCTGGATGTAACACGGTCTTCGTACTGAGGGTGTCGCAAGCCGTGGTCATTTGAAGCGATGTTGAAACCTGCATTGAGCAGGCCACTTCAGCGTTCAACTACACATGGTCTTTAAAAACCAAGAAGCTGAGCTCGGAGCATTCACAGTTGCATTTGTTGTGTCATTGCTTGCCATTGTGGGGGCCTGAGCCATGTGCGACATCGAAAATTGACCGGCTCACTGGCTGACGTTGTGGTACTGAGGAGAGAACTGCTAGCAACAGCAGCCAAAACTTCTGGCTGGGAAACATGGCATGGAAAACACGAACTTGTGCCGAAAAATGATTCAAATTTCAATCATGACCTCTGGAAGCCTTGTCGCTACGTCTACGAACCTCCTGAGTCTACTCTGCGTGATGATTGGCGAGTGGGTTCTCGATTGCTACGGCATAAAGACATTCGAGCATGACATACTGAGGCAATGTTGAATCTGCCATCAAACCATGGTGGCAATCGCCCGAATCATGTTCCGCATGGTTTCTTTCTCACTGTTTTGCAGTTTTGCACGCACCGTGCAGCACCGTCTTAAGCCTCCTATGCTTCTCGTCAAAAGAAAGCGATGTCCCAGTTCGCTAGCACACCTTGATAGTCCCTTGACAGTGAGACAGCGCGACCACATGCTTGCGATGTGTTTGCACTGGCTCTGCACATGCAGGCGCTTGCCTCATCAATAGGCTAGCTCCAGCCTGCTGCCTCTGCTTGGCATGGGAAGCAGGGACGCAGCACGGAAACAGAAGGACCATTCACCTTCTGCAAATACAAGCTGTGCATCTGCAGCCTGGGCGGAGTGCTGGCTCCTACCTCTGCAGCACACGCCTATCACAGGCAAGGATTGGAACCTGTAGCCTGCTGTTGGCTTTCTCAAGGTTTCGGGGTCGGGGTCGTCCCTTTACCCCGAACCCCAATCATTGCTCCGCTCTTCAAACAGCGCAAGGACGTTCCAGCAGATCCATCAAAGCCAGAACTCCGCAGCTTTGGGGCCCCTGCCTCGGCGCCCCAGGGCTCCAGAATCCCTGAAGGAACCATGGACAGAGGATGTCTCCCAAGGGCTTCGGGCTACTTAGATGGCAAATCTGGGGCGAGATATAAAGATCCAGCGTCCGGATGGTTTTCTTCTGGGTGTAAAGGACTTGCGTTGGTGTGATTTGGTACGTGGCCAAAGCACCCTCTTCTGCAATTGCTGTGCTTATACACCTCCACACAGCCGTGTCCCTCGATGACCTGCCCAGTTGCAAACATAAACGGTTACCATGACTCGAAAAAGTCCACAGTGTGGCATGACTACGGCTGGCCACGTTGGCCCGGGCGCGGCTAACCAACAGGCCTCTACCTACAAGCCACAGGGAGCAGGTAAAGAAGCCAAGTGTCAACTTCTCCATTCATTGCCCACATAGGCTGGGATCTAGAAAGGCTTTGCGGAGGTGTTCACAGGTTGCGCAGTCCCTCCTTAAGCATTCGAGCTTAAGGGTTTGCCAATGGAGGCTGCCAGAAGCTTAAGGGTTCGCCAACAGAGTAAACAGTAGCGCTATCATGCCTTCTGCGGAAGGAGGAGCAGTCTGGACTGGCTGCCAGAAAAAATCTTTGGAAATGCCCCCCGCGAGGAGTCTTATCACGTCTTCTTACACGGGCAGATCCGGACTTCGACTTTTGCTGGCTTGCAGCTTCTTTATGGAGGAAGGAAACGCATTGCAGGGTCAGGCCCAGGAAGTTATCTGCATAAACTCTTGGGGGTCTTGGGGCCTGACCCCACGGCAGAGGACAGAAAAAGCGGCCCCAGACGTGGAGGCTACCCAGACGTGGAGGCTACCAGAAGGTTAAGGGTTCGCCAATGGAGACTCTTGTTGTTTCTAGGTTGCTTGAGGATCCAGAAGCACGGTTGAGGGCCATTCCCCAATCTGCGCGGCGAAAGCCTAAGGGAATGCGTATGAGCGCCGGCGGCGGCGAGAACACGGGGAGCCGATGCGGCCCTTCCGACTAGACCCACGGCAGTGTGGTGCAAGAAGGGGCTCAGGACGACGAGCTGGGTAGAAAGACACGGCTGGGCGCGAGGCGGACCAGCAGGCCTGTGCCTACAAGCCGCAGGGAGCAGGTAAAGAAGCCAAGTGTCAACTTCCCCAATCATAGCCCACATATGCTGGGATCTAGAAAGGCTTTGCGGGCTTTGCGGAGGTGTTCACAGGTTGCGCAGTCCCTCCTTAAGCATTCGAACTTAAGGGTTTGCCAATGGAGGCTGCCAGAAGCTTAAGGGTTGCCAACAGAAAAATTGCAGCGCTATCATGCGTTGTGCGGTAGGAGGAGCATTCTGGACTGGCTGCCAGAAACAAATCTTGAACATGCCCTCGAGGGAGAGGGCAGCAGGGTCTTATCACGTCTTCTTACACGTGCAGATCCGGACTTCGACTTTGCTGGCTTGCAGATTCTTTATAGAGGCAGGAAACGCGTTGAAGGGTCAGGCCCAGGAAGTTATCTGCATAAACTCTTGTGGCCTGACCCCACGGCGGAGGACAGAAAAAGCGGCCCCAGACGTGGAGGCTGCCAGAAGGTTAAGGGTTCGCCAACAGAAAACTTGCAGCGCTATCATGCCTTGTGCGGTAGGGGGAGCGTTCTGGACTGGCTGCCAGAAACAAATCTTGAAAATGCCTTCGAGGGAGAGGACAGCAGGGTCTTATCACGTCTTCTTACACGTGCAGATCCGGACTTCGACTTTGCTGGCTTGCAGCTTCTTGAAGAAGGAAGGAAACGCATGGAAGCGTCAAGCCCAGGAATTTGTCTGGATAAAATCTTGCGGCCTAACCCCACGGCGGAGGATGCGAGACAACTGATTATGACAAAATCCTGGGGGCCTGACCGCTGCAAACCGCATGTTCCTCAATCACATTCGCTTTCCCCCACAGTGCGCAGGATGGAATTCAGGAGCCGCAGCCCCGCATCTCTCAGGATAAAGAATCTAGCCAGCTAATTTTGGAGCCTGTGCCTAGGATTTCATCCTGGGCATGTGCGACCTCTATCTTCTTTGAAGGCTGCATTTGCAGGAGGGCCCCAGGTCTTTGATTAGGTTGGGGGTTTAAGTCGTCACCCATGCGCACCTTACAAGCTGCGCCTCACGGGCTTTTCTTCTGTTACCTTGAGACTGGGCGGCAATCTCGATCTGGCATGGGGCTATGCATGACAGATGTCTGCAACAAGACGGCGGTAGCCGGGAGAACCATGCACATGAGCTACATGAGCTAGAGGTGGTGCCTGGGGGTTGCGTAAGGCTTGCGGTGCATCTTTGAGCGCTGACCTGAATTGCCAGGTTGACGGCTTAGCTTGTCGCATCTTTTATCTAGGCACCTGGGCATCCTGGTCTGCCGAGGACACAAACTTGCTATTCAATTCGGTGCAACGCGGAGCTGACGAAATGGCTCATCTTTGCAGGGCAAGCCGTGCCTGGACCCCAAAAGTATGTAGAATAATAGCCTTTTATAGGTTTTGGGCCATTATTTTACCTACTTTTGAGGGTCTAGGTGGACCTCTTTGCGAAGAAGCAGCAAGGAGGCACAGCGGCGACAGCTGCATGAGGCAAGGGCGCGGGCAGAGGCAGATGAGGGAGTGGGCGGCCGGGGCCCAGACCTATCGCCTCGGAGATTCCAGAGCTACCCTTTTCCGGACGAGGACACCTTGAGCAGCCAACCGGCTTGGGGCAAGCCATCATGACAACACTGGCAGGTGCGGGCATGTGTCTGTGTGACACCCAGGAGAAATTCCGAAGAGCCATTGGCTTAAGCTAGAAGTGATGCCCGCTGGGCGTCTTTGAGTCTCTTTGAGCATCTTTCAAATCTCTCTTCAGGCCAATCTGTTTCATGAAAAGTGCTCGTCGCAGCCACATCCATCCCAAAGAAGGGCTCAACTACCAAAGAAGCCCCCACCCTTTTCGATAAAGCTTTTGTGCGGCCAGGGTTGGAGCTCTCTGCTCACCCACAGTTCTCAACAAAGACACCGTAATTTAGTTCAGTTCTTCTAGATTGCTGTTTTGCAAAGACAAGGAGAGAGCTGCGATCCTAGCGCTTTCGGAAACGAGGGTTTCACGGCCTTATGACAATACGAAGTGGGTCCAGAACGGATTCCGCCGGATTGTTCCGGAGCCCTGGAACGTGGTATGAATCGGCATAAACCCTCTGGCGCCTGTTCCTTACACCAAGCAAGTGCAGCCTCCGTGGAGTCAAACACCCTGACCAAGCCGCACTCTCAGAGAGCACCCGAAGTTTTCGCGGCAAAGGCTGGCAAGAGTCAGCCTTTTGCAGTTAAGCCACAATGCCTCATCACCCAAAGTTCCTAAAGTGTCACATGATCCGAGACAAGGATATGATGCCAGCAGCTAGAGCAGTCACGCCCGGTACCCTGGTGCGTGCAGCACCTGCTACTGGAGCCGGTGATTCTGCTGTGTTACTGTCGCACTGCGGCAGCTGGCATCAGGCGTCTGGGGCGTTCGATCCTCAGAATAACTGCAAATAGGCAATTTGTCACCAGCCCAAGACTGGTGAAGAGCAAAGGAGCTTCTTCTTTCGAAACTGCACGAAGCGCACATCTCGGGATGGTGGCGGCAATAAGCCTGTGATTACATTGCCACCACATNTGAATAACCTGCCTTAGCCTCAGCAGGTGCTGTTGCACCACATTTTGGCCACGAGAAGCTTGGACCAGTGCCACAGGAGCAACCTTGGTATTTAGGCTAAGGTGCAAGGTCCAGCATCTGGCCGCATGAGCTTGCCGGGCTTCAAAGTGGGTAAGTGCACGGTGGACAAGTTGCAAGCGCACAATGATGCAACAGTGTTGCAACTGCTCACATCCTACAATGAAAGGGCTGCGGGCCTTCACCTGACGAGACTGCAGTCGCAGTGGATTGCTAAGGACTCAAGGACATCTTCTTTTTACAGCAACCCTGACACGTTTGAAACCTCCTCATGGTGCCGCCGGTCTGCCTGCACATGGTGCTAAATTTACAAGGAGGCATAGCTTGGGCTGGTTTCTTCGCCTGTGCCACAAAGCGGAGCTCAGAAGGTCGCACAAGCTTGCGGTTGGGCTGGCTGTGCAGGGTGTAGAAAACGCAAAGCATGCGCGGAATTTGTGCTTGCAAAGTCCTTGCTGAGGGGGACCGACTGTCAGCGGGCGCTTAGCAGCTTTGCAGGTTTCTCAAACCGGCAAGCCATATGATGTGGCGTCTAAGTTACTTGTATGTGACATGTGCTAGTCATCATTAAAAACTGGTAGGTGCATTATCGATTTCCACAAGAAGCATGTTATCGCATTTGGTGAGTGTGTTCTCGCTTTGCAGGAAGATACACCTGTAAAGCGTCAATGAGGCTGTCTTACATGCCTCCCACAACGGTAAAAAAGATCCCGCGTCATGTGCAAATGAACTTGCAAGGATAGTCTGACGTATGCAGACTGCACATGGTCAGCGGCGACAGCATGCCACAGCCATGCACAGGAGACTTGTCAGAGCACCTACTATGCCATGACACAGCGGTCGCACCCAGTGTACCCTGGCTTGTGACCAGGATCGATCTGCTCTGGCTCCTTTCCATCCCGGCGCTCAAGCATCAGCGAGTGCTCCTCGGGCAGTGAGTGGCCTCAGCTACCACGCAGTCAGGAAAAGGCTTCGCCAAAATGCTCCGGCGGAAAGAAAACTTCCGAAAGCTCAATGGTGTGATGCGCCAGCAGCTTCTAGATTGCTGGCAAGTAAACGCCCGACACCTGGCATGCATGAGCATACCGAACACGTAGCACAGCCTTGGCAAGTAGCAAACATGCAGAGCTGCTGACATTTCTTCGCTGATGTGCTGCGGCGGCGGTCATATGATGAGTCATATGGTCCATATGGTCATCTTCCGGAGTGTCAACTGGCATGCGCATGTTGAGGACAAGCATTGGTAGATGCGTGAGACAGGAAGCCTGGCCCACGGAGAGCATGCCCAGCAAGACAGACTGGCTGCGGCCTATGATGCGATTCCGGAGGCCAAGTACACCGCCCCGAAATTGCAGAAGCTCACTCACACCTTGAGCCACTGCCGTGGCTTTGACTCTCTCATCTGCCTTGCTTTCAAGTGTGCGTTCGCCAAGTCCTGCAATGATCACAGCTTGAAAAGGGTACAAATGTTGTTTCGTCTGAAATCGCGAGCGAAGGCGCCGTAGAAATACGACACTTCACACGAAACATATGTGTCCTCTTGCGGTTAACTACGCACTTTGTCAGTCTGCGGACGGTGCTCTTGAGACTGAATGGTGCCGCAGCAGCAGAGATATGCATAGATGTGTGAGGGTTGCTGCTGTTGCTGCTGCGTGACTGAAATGGATGATGCAGATCAATCCGAAACTTGGCGCGGTCTCCTGGTCCCGACGACATCCGCCATGACCCGAAAATTGATTATGGGTGGGCGAGGGACCTCTGTGCATCGCTGTGTCACTGCTGCGAACCTATCTCACTCCTTACGCTTCCCCTGCACTGACATGGCTCAATGATCTGCAGGGAGTCCAACTGTCCGGAGCTCACGTGATGTCTGTGCTTTTGGTGTCAATGTCACACGAGGGTGAAGCAGCTGCCAGGAAATTGGAACACACCTCCGTGGCACCGGCGCGCCTACAAGTACNAGTCCAACTGTCCGGAGCTCACGTGATGTCTGTGCTTTTGGTGTCAATGTCACACGAGGGTGAAGCAGCTGCCAGGAAATTGGAACACACCTCCGTGGCACCGGCGCGCCTACAAGTACCATAACTGCCAACCAGGTCAACCACCCGCACCCGATGCAGACTGAGAGATTGAAGGATTTGCAGGTGGAAAGCCATGTGCGAGTTGGAGGAGCATGGGCAAGTGGCTTGAGCAGAAGGCAGTGACTGGTATGGCTGCCAGCATGGCTGAGTCTTGAGAAGTGTTCATCATTTGCATCGGAAGGGGCAGCTTTCAGTGGTAAACCAGGAGCCAACATTTCATAGACCACCCCCTAAACATGAGCACTGTCAAGGCTGGGCATGTCACCCCTCCTGGCACCCCCCACCAGATCCGAGTCAGNAGGGGCAGCTTTCAGTGGTAAACCAGGAGCCAACATTTCATAGACCACCCCCTAAACATGAGCACTGTCAAGGCTGGGCATGTCACCCCTCCTGGCACCCCCCACCAGATCCGAGTCAGGACACAACAGCATGCCTAGCCTACAAAGGCCTGGTATGCCTAAGCGTGCTCCTGCTGTCAACTTGCCAAAAGGTGGAAACTGCTTGCGAATGCACACTTTTGGCCAAAATCAACAAGAGCCGGGCTTCTGGTCCGCCTTCACTAGCCCGTGAAAAATTGTCCGGAGGGTTTGAAACGCGCATGCCGTTGTGTCTCTCTCTCTCTCTCTGTCTCTGCCGTGCCATCATCCAGAGTCTTACATTACCACTCCTGAATAAAATTTTACATGGTCTCCCATGTGTGTTCGATCTCAGCCTGATACACCTCGCTCAAGACAGCGAGTCAATGCTGAACACCGTGACAGGTCGGGAGTCGACAGTCCAAACCAGACGGACATTTCAGCATGCACCCGAATGCAGTTTTATAAGATGCCTCCACCCTTTTCGATAAAGCTTTTGTGCGGCCAGGGTTGGAGCTCTCTGCTCACCCACAGTTCTCAACGAAGACACCGTGCTTTCAGTTCAGTTCTTCTAGGTTGCTGTTTTGCAAAGACAAGGAGAGAGCTGCGATCTTAATGCGCTTTCGGAAACGAGGGTTTCACGGCCTTATGACAAGACGAAGTGGGTCCAGAAAGGATTCCGCCGGATTGTTCCGGAGCCCTGGAACGTGGTATGAATCGGCATGGGCCCTGGCGCTCTTTCCTTGCCCATGATATTGAGACATTGCCACTTCGGCATTTCTACAAGTCCAACTGTCCGGAGCTCACGTGATGTCTGTGCTTTTGGTGTCAATGTCACACGAGGGTGAAGCAGCTGCCAGGAAATTGGAACACACCTCCGTGGCACCGGCGCGCCTACAAGTAC
>BGNK01004010.1:32880-51349 GCA_003297005.1 Symbiodinium sp. clade A Y106
AGGGGCAGCTTTCAGTGGTAAACCAGGAGCCAACATTTCATAGACCACCCCCTAAACATGAGCACTGTCAAGGCTGGGCATGTCACCCCTCCTGGCACCCCCCACCAGATCCGAGTCAGAAAAAGGATATGATGCCAGCAGCTAGAGCAGCCACGCCCTCTCCCTCCACCCTGGTGCGTGCAGCACCTGCTACTGGAGCCGGTGATTCTGCTGTGTTACTGTCGCACTGTGGCAGCTGGCATCAGGCGTCTGGGGCGTTCGATCCTCAGAGTAACTGCAAATATTCAATTTGTCACCAGCCCAAGACTGGTGAAGAGCAAAGGAGCTTCTTCTTTCGAAACTGCACGAAGCGCACATCTCGGGATGGTGGCGGCAATAAGCCTGTGATTACATTGCCACCACATNTGAATAACCTGCCTTAGCCTCAGCAGGTGCTGTTGCACCACATTTTGGCCACGAGAAGCTTGGACCAGTGCCACAGGAGCAACCTTGGTATTTAGGCTAAGGTGCAAGGTCCAGCATCTAGCCGCGTACAGAACTTGCGGGGCCTCAAAGTGGGTAGGTGCACACCCTGACACATCTGACACCTCCTGTTGGCGCCGCCGATCTGCGTGCGCATGGTGCGAAACTTGGGAAGACAGAGGCATAGGTTGGGCTGGCTTCTTCGCCTGTGCCACAAAGCGGAGCTCAGAAGGTCGCACAAGCTTGCGGTTGGGCTGGCTGTGCAGGGTGTAGAAAACGCAAAGCATGTGCGGAATTTGTACTTGCAAAGTCCTTGCTGAGCGGGACCGACTGTCAGCGGGCGCTTAGCAGCTTTGCAGGTTTCTCAAGCCGGTAAGCCATGTGGCAACGAACACAATTTGAGACGGGTACGAAGGTTGTTTGTTTCGTCTGAAATCGCGAGCGAAAGCGCCATAGCAAATACGATGAGCTTAGCAACAAACAGTAACAAACATGTATATATATCAGTTTGTCTGTCTGCGGACGGTGCTTTTGAGACTGAATGCTGCTGCTGTTGCCGCTGGCGTGACCGCAACCTTGACACATCTGACACCTCCTGTTGGTGCCGCCCGTCTGAGTCTGCGTTCTCATTGCCGCATGGTGCGAAACTTGGGCAGACAGAGGCATAGGTTGGGCTGGTTTAGTCATTCGCTTGTGCCACGAAGCCAAGCTCAGCAGGTCGCAGCTTGCGGTTGGGCTTGCTGGGCAGGGTGTAGGAAACACAAATTCGTGTTTGCAAAGTCCTAGCTGAGCCTGCACGACTGTCAGGGAGCGCCTAGCAGAGCAGATCAATCCGAAAATTGGCGCGGTCTCCTGGTCCCGACGACATCCGCCATGACCCGCCACTTGATTCTGGGCGGGACTGTAAATCGCTGTGTAGCAGCTGCGCAACTATCTCACTCCTTACACTTCCCCTGCACTGACATGGCGCAAGGATCTGCAAGGTGTCCAACTGTCCGGAGCTCACATACCTGTGCTTTTGGTGTCAATGTCATACGAGGGTGAAACATTTGCCAGCACATTCGAACACGCCTCCCCGATACTTTTAGTTCAGCTCTTCCTTAGCACTTCGGCATTTCTGGACGTGGCTCAGACCGGGAGGGCAAGTTCAAGGGACGCGACGTGTGTGACGAAGCTTGTTAAAGGTGGAGAGCCTTTGACAACCCCCCCTTGCCTTAGACGAACACAGAATACTTTGACGAAGGCCCCAAACCCATTCGTGCAGTTACACGGTCGAAACCAGGCAATCTTAGCGAAGACAGAGACGACGAATTCCAAAGCTGCTGAAACAACACGAAAGCAGTTGGCACCCGAACATTAGCCGAAAGGCCAGCCTTTGGCAAAGGGGGAAGAAGTTCGAACCCGTGGTTCGGGGTTCAGGCGAACCCTGCCGAACATCTGCACGGTGGCCCTCTGTAAGCTTGAAGTTCGGGACTTTGGGACTCCGGGCTCCTTATGGGTCTGGCACATTACAGAGTTTGTGCTTCGCGGCTTGGAAGCTTGTGCCGGGGCCGTGAAGTTGAGATGGGCATCTGCGACGGTAGCATCCTTTGGCCTACCAGCATGGCAGCAAATGACGTTCCACTTGCCAGTGGAAGGATGCGCCCAGTGACCGCCCTACTCTGGCAAACAAAGTCGACAAAGTCGGTGTCAGTGCTAGGTGCACTCCAGAAGTCGCTGTACCAGCATTGTCAGAATTGAGATTCTGGCCGTGTCCAAATCGAGGAAAATCGATTTCCAATCACCTGAGCTGCCGCTAAGCCAAGCAAAGCAAAGAATGCCACAGCCTCTGAAGGCGTTGCATCGGAAACGCTTCACTGTCACTCACCACTGCAGCCACTCGAGTGAAGGACGTTCAACAAGTTAAACTCCAGCGCGGATTCCCCCCAAATGCCAATGCTCGTTGATAAGAGCCTGCTGGTGTTGGTGGTGTTTGTTATAGGAAGTGGGTTCGCTCGAGCTGGTGAGTGACGTCTTCCAAAATGATGCACGCCATTTCCCACACAAGAGTACCAGAACCTTGTACTTGGGCGCCATATGGAGCCTACCTCAACCCCCTCACGCAGATGCATGTATGGCAAATCCAATCATCACAAAACCTTTGGTACACTTCTGGATTTGTCCGTCGCAGCTTGAACCACAATCCAGCATACACATCTCCCGAACACTTCAAGGACCACGAAGCCTTGTGCAGCTAAGGCGATTGTAAGGCAGCTAAAGTCTACCCAAAGAGCAAGACAACTTGGATCCAAAGAAATGTTTAGGGAATTTGGGGGAGATTCGGGATTCAATGACTTCACCCACCGGTCTTGCCGAGGGACGGCGAGGCCACACAGCTGTGGCCGCCGAGTCATCGACATTGCTTTCACAGGAGGCATTATCCGGTCGCCTTCTGGTTAATTTGGGAATGGCAGTTGCTTCTACTAAGCATGTTGAAAACGACAAGAATTGTGTGATACATAAGACTTGAGCACTGTGGAGCACTGCATCTGCCACCCTACACCTTGCGGGCGCGTGGGCGGATACGTATAGATGCACACGACTGGAAAGTTGAAACCAAGCCGGCACGTAGGCTCGAGATGCGCATCACTCAAACAAACAAACGCTGCTCTGGATAACCCTAAACCCAAGCCCCCTCCCCGTCTCTCTAGTCTGCTTTCAATTCAAGCTATCCCTAGAAGGTATATGGAAACATAAATATATTCAGCGAATGTCATATAATATATATATATATATATATATATATATTTATTTATTTATGTATGTATGTATATATTGCTGCACCCCGATTTGCTCGGTCATCCTCTTTACTGTCAAACTTTCCTGTTATTCAGGAGGTGCCCAAAGATATCTCGAGAATTGAACATGTGAAATATAAAATAACTGATGCTGAGCACTGTTGTGTCTGCCTTGAGCGCTTCCGGCCGCTCGGGGTGCCCAGCTCCCTGTCCCTTTTCCCACCTGCAGCCGTCACTCAATGCATTTGGAGTGCCTGGCGCAGTATCGCGCACAAGCCCATGGTCCGCCGGACCTGTTATGCCCGCTGTGTCGCCACGGCCGATGCCCGGAGTGCGTACATGGAGTGTGGTCCGTTTTGAACGACGAACTCTTGCGCTCGCTATGTCGTCGTGAAGGCGTGCCCATGCCGGAGCGGATGTAGCGGGAGAGGGAGAGGGAGAGGGGACCGGTGCCCGCTTCCTGGTGCTTTTGAGAAACCTTGCCGTTCTCGTTTCGTTGAATCTCTGGAGCTATACCTCCACAGCCCCCTGTCACGGAATGGCCTGCATAGACTATGCCGGCCATTCCCTGACAGCGAACGCGACTCAGCGGTGCATCGCCAACCCTAGTTCACATGCTTCTCAAGCTAGAACCAACCGCTGGGTGATCTCTACAGCTGAACCACCATGAAATCAGCCACCATTGTGACTAAGTTACGGGGTCCCGCTGACCGCACTAATAACCAAAGCCACAGCTCGTGCTTCAGCAGGTCTCCTGCATATTTGGTTGCATGGCAAGCGATTCTTCGCCCGACTGCTAACTGCTAACACTCCCAGTCGCACCAGTCAAAACAAGCGCAACGACAAACGAAGCTTGCTCACGGAGTCCATGATGCCGATGCCGTGAGACATGCCGATTTTCTGTTGCTCGTGCTGCCTCACTGATCCTCACTGGCTGCTGGAGTTCTATGTGAATTCCTTGCACTAAGGTTTGATGAGTGGAAAGTCTCCGACCAGAAAGTGCCCGAGACTGGCTGCTTACAGCCAAAGGGAGGCCTCAACTGTGCAAATTTGACTGCCATTCGAGCCTGCCGATTCGACCTAACCTACCGTAGCACCTGCCATCACATCAAGCTGGAGAACCGGGCCACGTCGGCTGGGTGAACTTGCATTTCCTGCGGCCGAGCAGGATCGTGTGGCAGAGACGAATCGGGGTGCTTAACTTGAAGGTTTGAAGGTTGGTATGCCTTAATTGCTGTATCGCTGTCTGCGATTGTGTAGAAACCAAGCCTTCCCAGGCCCCTCAGACCAGCGGAGAGAATTGTCAGCACTTGAAAAAGGCCCAGCAACAGCTGCATTGGCTCCTCAAAGACCACAGCACCATCTTGTGGAGCTTCTCCCTTGATTTGATTCAAGCGTTTCAATTAGCATGACACACGAGGTCTCCAAGCTACAACATTCCCAGAAGACATATGTTTGCACGGCAACGGCAGCGGTGCCGAATCACTCCCTAAAAAGAAGCACCCACACCCACACCCACACCCACCCACCCCAGTTGGACGACAGCAGCTCGCCAAAGGAACTAGGCCCAAGCTCCGCGAATACTGGAGTGGCCGCCTTGCACGCACCCCGACTGTACATAAAGCTCAAGAGGGAGACGGAGTTGGAGGGGGAGAGGGAGGGAGCGAGAGCGAGGGGGAGAGCGCGAGAACGCGAGCTTCAGCGAGGGAGACAGGGACATGGGGAGGTAGGGAGGGAGGGAAGGAGGAAGGGAAGGGAGGGATACAAGAACAGAAGAGAGAGATGACACAGAAAGAAGAACAGAGCGATCGACAAACCAAAAGAAGAAGAGAGCAACGACAGAAGACAGAGAATAGGGAGACGAGCGAGAACAGCGAGAGGAGCGAGAGGAGAGAGAGAGAGAGAGACAGTTAGAGAGAGAGAGAGAGGGAGGAAGAACAAGAGGTAGGCGGTTTGACCTGAGGTGCGATTTTGCGCGAGCGATAAATCAAGAGAGCGCGAGCGATAAATAAAGAGAGCGAGAGCGGAAGAGACAAGTACAGGGATGAGCAAAAACAAAGCAGTCTGGACTGGACTGATGCTGTGCCTTGCTTTGCGCACTGAGCCCACCCAAGTGCCAAGGATCTCTACAATCTCGAAGCTATTCCATGACCAGGAATCCTGGAACGAGATGTGGCCTTAGCAGCTCAGTTATATTACTACCCAGTGGCACGGTCCTAGGAACCCGCTGCACTTGAGCGGACCTGGCCAAACATCCGCATCTAAACAGTCTTAATCTAGCACATGTTGCCAGACTGGGACGGATACCTGAGGCGTGGGCTAAACTGCAGGGTGCTCCTGTTCTTTCGAGCATCTTTTCGGAAGCAGACCTGCTCACCAAGGTTCTCGACGCAAGAGTTGTCATCCTGCGCGCCATCGCAAAACGCCCGAGCCAGCCGCTTGTGACGTCTTCGCCACTCATCAAAGCACGAACAAGGGACTCTGCCTCCAGCCAGCAAGTCCAACAGCTGTCTGACAAGAGTGGACACCAGACCGTACCTCTGTAGCCCCAGTGAAGGCGACAAAGGGGCGACCTGCGAAAGGTTTCCGAGGGACATGTCATTCACCAGCTTCGGCCAATACTTGTGCAAGATTGCGATCACAGACAAAAGCTCAAGATGAGAAAGTCCCTTGTTATCGGGCGGTACGCTACTCTCTGGCTCCTCATTTCCCTCTTCGCCCGCTTTCTCGTCTCCGTGCGTCGACGCTCCCGAATTTCCGGGTTCAATCTCTCCCACTCATGCCACAGTAACTCGCCATCTAGGACTTACGCCTGTGGACCCTCGGATATATCTAACCTAGCAGGAGCTTAAAGCTGCGCATGATTAGTCGCTGAGCATCCAGCCATGATGGCGAAAGCGCAGGTAGCCCACAGGACAGACAGCATCATACTTGCTGGATGTTTACACTCCATACAAATTCCGTGGGTGCGAATAGGTAGCCTCCAGGAGGGTGGCAACAGAAACATGTTATCAAGACCACACCACATGCTTGAAATGTTTGGGTCGCTACCTACAACTGCTTGAACAGAAGAGCGGTATCGCGCACGATCCGTCATGTTTCCGAACCTTTAAATTTACAAAAACCGCTCGACCAAAAGCCGCTGCGCAAGACCCTTTGTAGGGTTTTAGGGTTTCGGCGTAGTAGTAGTAGTGGTGCTAGTAGTGCTAGTAGTAGTAGTAGTAGTGGTAGTAGTGCTAGTAGTAGTAGTAGTAGTAGTAGTAGTAGTAGTAGTAGTGGTAGTAGTGCTAGTAGTGCTAGTAGTGCTAGTAGTGCTAGTAGTGCTAGTAGTGCTAGTAGTGCTAGTAGTGCTAGTAGTGCTAGTAGTAGTAGTAGTAGTAGTAGTAGTAGTAGCAGCGGTAGCAGCAGTAGCAGTAGCAGTAGTGGCAGTAGGTAGTAGCAATAATGGTAGTAGTAGTAGTAGTAGTAGCAGCAGGGGTGGTAGTAGTAGCAGCAGCAGCAGCTCCGGCAGCAGGAGTAGTAGTAGCGGGAGCAGGTGTAGAGAAGCATCGACCGCACAGGAAGTCTTGGACCCAGGCCATGTGTGCAGAAGGTGGCTGGGAGGGTGGTGGGATGGGTATCTGAGAAGCTTTAGAAGCTGCATGTGGAGATGCCTCGACAAGTAGGGGCGGAGCCACCGGGGGCAGGGTGGGCGGCTGCAGGGGCGATAGCGTTGCTGAAGTGATGACAGGTACCGCCGGGGGCGGAGTAGGTGGCGGTGCAGGAGGGTTGGCCGCCGGATTCAAGTTCGCTTGCGGTTCGCAGTGCTTCTCGTGGTGCCGCAGAGTCAGGCCAAAGCCTGTGAGGCCCAACAGGCCCACATTCCGGCCACAATGGCGGCAAGCGGCCCTGGTGCACGGCTTCATGGCAAAACCAATTGATCTAATCTCCGAATCTGATTTTCCCTGTACCTGTGCTTGGGCCCGAAAAAAGTCGTCGGCCCGAAAAGAGTCGTCGGCAATACGCAAGCGACAAGGGCTCTGACCGAGCGGACCTTACAAGACTGCCATGCAACGCCCACATCAGGGAAGTTCTTGAGAATGATTTCTAAATGTTGGCAACCTAAGGCATCACACAACCAGGTGTGTTACTGCTACAGCCCTTCCTGCTGCAGGGTTCAACACGTCGCACCAAGCCTTGCAAGCCACCGAGGTCCAGACCCACTGGTCCCTAATCTTGCGAGCCATGGACGTAATGGCCTAGAAGCAGCACGGGGTAAATCGCAGTAAAGATCAATGTCTGCGGATCAGGGGTGCCGACGGATTTCTGCACATGTTGGAACTGCTTTGGCTTGATCAGCCCTGGCACATCCTTCCAGCAGGAGCCACTGCCGGCTCTCGGCAACCACGATTGCTTGCGTATCTGAGTCTCCCGACCGAGACATTGAACGTGTTCGCATACACGCAAAGTGCCATGAGGTTCAAGTTCTCCTCGTTCACCCGCTGCGAGCTACTAGTACAAGACATTGCCACACTACGGCAGCGCCACCGCGCGACATGCCAAAACAGGGCGCTGGTCCTGGCACACCTTGCCCACGCTGCTCACAGCTTCTGGCCTGCGGTGGAAAGCAAGTCTATTGCAATCCGAAGCCCGGGGGAGAAATCGGGCCTTATGTAGAGCGATGCAAAACTTAGGATGAGAATGCCGTGGTGAAATCATACTCCGGCACCTGAGCAGCCGTGCCAGTGTCAACGACAACACACCAAACTCCGCATCCTCATTTCCTAACTGACACTGCCTGGCCATGCATGAGTCTTGACATATGGACAGGCACGCAAGGGCGGACACTGGCCAAAGCGAGAACCACGAAACATCCCGATCGAATTGATTCTCGCCCTGCAGCGCCAACGGCAGGAACTCAACATACACAGACAAACAGCCTATCGCATCCGCTCTATCCCTCTGGCCTGCTCATTCGCGAAGAGCGGCAAAAAGGAGATCACCCCTGCGGCCAGTGCTTCTCCCGACAAGCAAACATGCAATGTACGGCATGCGCGGCGGTTGGGCCGTGCACCAGCGCAGTTTCTTGTTGCAGCCATGACAGCCGACACGGCCTTCGCCAAGACTGTTCTCGGGTGTGGTGGTGAAGGTCACAGTCGGCTCGGAAACGAAAGTCAAAGCCACCAGACCCACGTAAGGGTATCCCTGCAAGGTCATGCAAACAAAGAAACGAGAAACCAATCACAGTCGAGATTCCACATCGAAGGCCTATGGGGCCGCCTCCATTGCAACGGCGATAAGCACCGCACCGGCCCGAAGACAAGATCCTCAAGGAGGCACAAAGCAGAGCAGGCTTGGCTGCCAGTCATTGTTCAAGTGTCCGGCTGGCCGCTATGACTATGAACGCTTGGCCTTCACGTGAGCACCGAAGGCAACAAGCATACCATGCAAACTGCATGACGCATGTCTGCGCATATGACATGCGAGTACATACTTGGAGTTTGGTGTGGTTACCAAATTCGGTTACCAAACACCCGGTGCTCGACTTCCTGTGGGAGGGGTCAGTGCGCAGCCCAACAACTCCTGAGGAGGTCTAATTTAGAGTCTAGAAGTCTGAGGAAGCTTCAGGAAAACTCTTCGGACGCCGGTGCTGAAAGCCACTGCTGAGCTCCGGACCAAAGCCACCAGATCTCCATGGAGCTCCGTTTGGAAGCAAAGTGCGTTGGTTTCCTGCTGCACCATTTGGGAGCGGTGACTTTGAAGCTCGATGTAGGCGTTGCAGGGTGCTCGAAACCCGTGGCCCGTTAGTGCAATCAGCGAGCGAAATTGTGATATTTTTGGAGGGCCATCAGCGAAGTCATCTTGGGGATGTGACAATGGGACTAAGCCCACTTGCCCCGCGCATGTCTTTGCATGCGGAGTGGTCTAGCAGATCTTCTCCAACGAAGCCTAGCTTTGAGGCAGTCTGTGAAACTCTGCATGATCGCATGCACGAACATTCTCATCAAGCATCGGTTGATGAGCGGAAGCTGCCAGGATGCAGTCTGTCTCCGTTACAGAATCGCTTGACTCCTTCCATTCTCAAACATGTTTGTAGCAGCCTTCCGCAAAAGGATGGAGGCTTCCAAAGCTACGAGCACTGTTGAGGCGAACTTGTGACATCGACTCGTCCCTGCCAACTGATCTCATGTACGACCTGTCTCTCTCGCTCCAAACACCAGCAGCGAGCAAGCCTCCTGTGGCCAGCTCACTCGCTGGTGGCAAAGTCTTCGTCCCACCCCATCTTGGGATCCTCGTATTCCGTGTATGGAATCAGTGGCGGCATCTCCTCCTCGTAAACGGCTCTGAAATTTGTCGTGTCCAGCTTGCTCGTCACGCTTGGCACCTGGATTCCACACGTGCGGGTGTCTGCTTGCTTTACTGGGACCGGCTCGGACGAATATGAGGCTCGCACATACGGACGCTTCATTGACAGACTTTCCAGGTCACTCCAAGAGAAGCCCTCGAACCACTTTTGGGCCTTGATGTTCTGAATGCCTGACCAAACAGAACCAAGCAGGGCAAGCAAACACCATGTCGTGTCACATGTGAAATCAGGGAACACTGACCCTATCAGGATCTATCAGGCCTCCCTTCTTCATCGGCAGCCGCTCGGTCGGGTTGCTGTTACACAGAACCTTTACCTGTGCTCCCCGAACTCAGATGCTAGCGGCGTGAATATAAGAACCAGGGTCCTAGAAGTCTAGGAAGGCAAATGCACAGTCTTCCGGACGCTGCTGAGCTCTGGACCAAAGCCTGAACATCTCCATTGAGCTTGTTTGGGAACACGACTGCATTGATTCCCTTCCACACCTTTCCCAGGAGTCGATCCAGTGAAACAGCATCCTATCCCACATCCAGCGCTACTTTCCACGACTTTCGAGGGGCAACGACCGTGGCGTCATGACAGCGACAAGCCTTCGCGTAAATCTGCGTGCGTGTGGCGGACTGGAATGGCGGATGTCCTGTAACACAGCTTAGCTGGCACATTGCTTGCTGCTTGCACTCGCCGCCGCGAAACGTGGAGAAACTTCGACTCTCTCTCTCTCTCTGACGCACGCAAAACTTCGTCGACTCAGCCTGACATACGCTCGTAGGCGAGGATGCCCAAAGCCCACCAGTCCACAGCATGAGTGTGTCCGTGGCGTTCAAGGAGCTCAGGCGCGAGGTAGTTTGGTGTGCCGCAGGTCGAGTACGTCCTGCCTCAGGAAACACAGGAAACCGATGTCCCTTCATGTCCTTCGAAAGTCTGCCAAACTTGCCACGGCGCCAGACGGCAGCACCTTGGCGAAGCTGAAGTCCGCCAACTTCACATAGCCCTCCGCCGACAATAGGAGATTCCGAGGCTTCAGGTCTCGGAAGACAATCCTGATGAAGGCTACAGGCTGCAAAGATTTTGAGAACCGCCGCAAAAACCAGATCAGATGTGTCATGTGCAAAAATCATGTCGAAGTACCACAGTACCGCCGAGCATCTTCTTGCCATGAAGATATTCAAGGCCAAGGGCGGCTCCGGCAACGTAGAACTTTGCACACGCTTCGTGGCCCCACATCCAAAAGTAGTTGTAGGTGGCATGGAGCTCCCCACCGAGTGCAGGCTCCAGCAGGAAGCAAACATGCTCCGGCCTATTGTACGTCGCGTGCAGCTTGATGATAAACGGCGAATCGCACATCCTTGGTCCAGATACCTCCCTACAACACTCCTGGGTGGACTTGGCGTGCTGTTGCTTGCCAGGAGTCAGCTGCACGTTCCTCTCGCTCATGATGTTCTCTTGCATGTCTGCTTGGACGACCTGATGCAAACCGCACCTTTCTACTGCGTGGTTGTCAATGCTGCACACGTTTCACAGATGGCCGATGCATCCAAGCGACATGCCCTTTGCCCACGGCCTTCAAGGCGAACACAGTGCCGGTCGGGACGTCTTCAACCAGTGCCACTGCTCCGAAGGCACCACAACCCAAAAAGCTGTGCCTTGGCAAAGTAGTCTGCGTGTAGCAGGCTTATGTCACAACATCCCCAAGTGCACGCCTCGATCCACATTTAATCACATCACCCGCGTTTAGCCACATCACAAAGGGCGAAACACCATGTGCACGCCGCCCGCAGACGAGTTTCAATACATGTCACAGTGAACTGTCCGCGTGCCGCAGGCAGTGGAGGTAGGTGTGCATCTCCAGCGCCAAACAAGGTGACGCAAACGCTTTCTGATAACAAGTGCTTATTGTAAACAACAGGACCAGGCACACCCCGAAAACGACTCACACGCAACCGCTCGAGACACGTTGTGCTTCCCGGTGCGAGACGATTTCAAGCTACTTGTTTGATGATCATGTCGGCAGTATCCCCATATACACGTCCGCACGAGACGACTTTGGGGAAGGGACATCAAAGCATCTGTGCCCTAGAGCTTGCCTGACAACGATTTTTAGTTGGGCTTTTGCACGGCGCCAGGCAACTGGTTCGCGAGCATTACTTCGCAATCCCCATGTACTTGATGGTGCGAGACAACTTCAAGCTGGTTGCATGATGAGCTTGTATTGTATAGGCGGTATCCCCATGCGCACGCCTGCACGACACGACTTTTGGGAAAGGACGTCAAAGCATATCTGTGCCAGAATGATAGCATGAGGACGGGATTAAGTTGGGCTTGGCATGTCGCCAGACAACTGGCTCGCGGGAACTATTTCGCAATCCCCATGCGCTTGCCGGTGCGAGACGACTTCAAGCTAGATGTTGGATGAACATTTAAGCGGTATCCTCATGTACACGCCCACACGAGACGGCTTTTGGGACGGGACATCAAGGCATCTGTGCCCTATTGAGGGCTTGCCACCCTGACAACGGGTTTTAGTTGGGGTTTTGCATGCCGCCAGACAGTTGGTTCGCGAGCATTACTTCGCAATCCCCATGTGCTTGCTGATGCGAGACGACTTTAAGCTAGTTGCATGATGAGCCGATATAGGCGGTATCCCCATGTGCACGCATGCGCGACAGGACAAGACTTTTGGGAAAGGACATCCAAGCATATCTGCAAGTGTTTTGGTGGAATCCCCAAGTGCACGCTCGGTTGATGCTGTAGCAACCGACAAGCAGGGTCTAGGACTGAAGGACTGTGCAATCCAGAATGCAGGCCCGACAGCAGTGACTGACAATCTAGGGCCAGCATGAATTCTGCAAGTGGCATCTCGAGGTCGTTGAACTTGATGTCCTTCGGGACAGACACAACAAACCAAAATCCGTCGCGACATGTACCCGAAGCTTCCTAGGAACTTTCGACACAGGCATTCCAGAATTCCAAATCCTACGCCCGCCATTCCCCCGTTCCCTTCCCGGCCGCTGCTGACGGGCGTGTGACTCAGAGGTCATTAAACCGCATAGGGTTCATGATTAAGTTGTAGATATCAGCGAGTCACACGCCAGCCCCGCTGACCTGTGCTCCTTGACGCCGCCTGCGTGGTCCCAGCGCACCAAGGACCTTCTGGCGGAAGACCATGCAGAAGCGCACACTTTCCCAGCTCGGCGGCCAAGGGGCTTTCGCTCATGTTGCGCTTGAACGCGGCACGCTCGCGCAGCCTCTTCGGAGTCCTCATCCTTAAGCTTGCACCGAATCACGCGGCACAGAAACTTCATGCTGCAACTGCCCATACATTATTTGCAGGTCTGTCGCACGCACTTTGAATCCAAGCATCTGTCGTGGCCGCCTTGGGGTGGGAATCTGTCTTCTGGCAGCGCTCCTGGTAGCTGCGCAGACGCTGCACCTCCAGCTGCTTCTCGGCGGCATCGGACTCGGCCTGCGCCAGAAGCTCCTTGGTCTTCGCATGCTCGGCGGCTTCTGCCTCTGCCGCCTCCGCGCGCTTCGCAAGCTCATCGCAGCGCTCCTGGCGCTTGCCGAGCTCCTCCTGCAACTGCCGGAGCTCCTTCCTCATCTCCGCCACGGCGGACTCCGCAGCTGCCGCTCGGTGCACGAGTTCTTCATACTGCTCCTTGCAATTGGCGCCCTCGCTCTGCGCAGCTTGGAGCTCCGCGGTCTGGTAGGACACATCTGCCTCCTCTCCCATGGCGACGAAATGGCTTGTCCCAATGAGGCAAACCTCAGCATGCAAGATGGGTGCCACGGCCATTCAAGCAATAGACTCCATGCGGCTAAGAGACGAAGTCGAGCATCGCTTCCTTACAAATCTTGCATGTGCAACGTCAATGACTTCAACTTCGACAACAGCTCTGGCCCCAAGGCAGTGAACCTGCACTCCCGATCCAACTGCCTATGTAACTGTTTCACTGCCAGGTGCAACTGCGACGAGCAAGCAGGCAGTGCCGCGACCGCGACGTCCTGAAAGCGCGTTGCAACTAACATGCAGCCGGATGCTGAGTCCAAGCTGCCACGGTCAACACCACCGGGACATGTAGCGGCTTTGCCAGCCAAGCTGCGGGATGCATGGAACAGGGCCATGAAGAATGATGAGGCAACAGCCGCTCGAGACGCCAGCTCTCCGTCGGTCTCGATTTCCAAAAGCACTTCTGGCAGCAGGTCATCACTAATTTCTAATTTCTAATGGTGCACGTGATGTTGCTCCGTGCATGGGGACAGGTGCTCTGTGATGCTCCGTGTCTGTGCGCCTGCACACGAAGCTTCTATGAGGCAGCTACTTCTGGATGGCAGAGTGACGTTCGGTTTTGCGCTCGAAAGGCTTCACACGTCAGGCAATCCAGACAAGGCCTCCGGCTTCCAGGACTTCCGGGGGCCGACTAGGCCGGCGCATGCCAACCAACTTTGGACCTCCTAGTGGGTCCCGGACATGTTGTCAGTGCTGTGCTGTGCTCAGAAACGTCGAGGCAACCCACTGGCTTTTGCTGTATGCTGACAGTTGTTGTGACCTTGACTTGCAAGAGAATCAGCATACTGCTTGGCATGTGCCAACCCAAACATGCCAACACACCCCACGCCGCCCTAGGTAGGCGCCGCCAAAAGTCGCAACACGAAGCTGCGCATGCATGTTACTTGTGAAAAGGCGCAACAGCTAGGCAGATGCGTGCGTAATAAGGCAATAGTCTTGCTTCCTATTTCCCGTTCAACTGCTGCTAAAGGCAACAATTGGTGCCGATCTTGCAGGGTCGAGACAGCCCGCGCCGTGTGCACTGCGAAGGAGCTGTCTAAATTAAACATGCGGGACAAGGGACATTCGGGGAGGGCGGCAAAGAGGGGGGTTAGGGTGAGGCCCCTGCCTCCGCGACCTCGTACAATGCCAGCCATCGTGTGGTGGCATAGGGGGCCCCCCTTTTTCAATTGCTCTGACCACATACCGGCTCCTAGACACGATTTTGCATTAGGTAACTATAAACGACAAGTCGCGCAAGCTCCACAAACCTAGTAGTTGTGATCTCGGTCCAGCGCGCCAGGTGCATGTGAGGAGACATTCACACCCCTCTACGCCCTACGAGCCGGAATTTGCCGAATTTGGGTACCCAGTAGTGGACAGTGCACACAAGAAGATTTCGCCCAATGGCCCTGCCCGGCAGAGCCTGGCCTAGCTGCAGTGCTCGGCAAGCTCCAGCCAGGTTCTGCTCGCTGAGGCACATCTGGACCACAGTCGGCAGAGCTTCCGGAAAGAGGATGCGGCCTGGCGCTTGAACGCTTGGGCATCTACCCGGGCTTCCAGCAGATCAGCAGCAATCAGGCTCCACTGCTCCACTCGCGCTGTTTGCCGTCTCCTGCCTATGAAACCGGCGCATCGTCCTTCGCATTCCCCTTCGGCCAAGAGCAAGTCAACAAGATCCGCAGGCATCCGCAAACATATTTAGAGTGCGGCCTCTGAGACCCTTTCATTCGGCATGTCAACCTTTCTAGCCCAGTAGCTCACCAACTCAGGACACTCGACAGGAGAATGCTGCCCGGTCAAGTCGATTACATCGCCCAGCTTCAAGCCTTAGATCCAATCATCTCTATCGACTCTGGACGCTCATGCAGTCTTGAATTACGGCGTGCGACTGAAGCACCGTCCTCAATGGCAGTCTTAAGCTTCATCCGGATTGCTCCAAGACTGCAAGCCCGTACCTCACGCGGCACAGAAACTTCATGCTGCAACTACCCATCTACATTGTTAGCAGGTCTGTCGTGCGCGGTTTGAATCCAAGCATCTGTCGTGGCTGGTCTGTCGTTCGTGGTGCTCTGCGCCGAGCAGGCCACACACGGGCCGCCGCATTCGAGACCTAGAAGTGCATCGTCAGGCAGACTTGCACACATCTGGTCATTTGGCTTCCTGTTTGGTAAGGGCCGGGCAGTGGAAGACGGTTGAGCCGGGTTGGATTTCCTGGGCACGATCTGCTAAGCGCCAAGCCAAAAGCAGTTTCACTTTCATCTCAGCCGAGGCACGGCACAGCAGGCGTCACACTCGTACTCAACCTCAAAAGCGGCGGGGCGGGATGAGGGCTTAGGGAAATCCCAAATTGAAGTCCATGTGTGGGGAATCCGTAGACACATCGTAATACGAGATGGACACAGTCGGCCGAGGCTCCCTGGCGCAGTGGCGCTTCAGCCGGTGGCCCTTCGCACACGCCGCCTCGGCTGCCTGCGTCAGGCTTGTCAGCTCAAACTCAAGTGCTGCCTTGCTGTGATTTCTGCCAGAAGAGGGAAGGCGACTAATTAGGAGGGTTTTCCCTTTCGAACTACGCGGCATGCAGCAAGGCCAAAGCTGCTCATGGCTGCCTTCACCCCGGACATCACCTCGGCATCTTTCTGCTTGCGAGCCTTAGTCTCGGGCGCACTGCTGTCCAAGTCCCGCACATAAGCCCAGCCATGTCCAAGTCGAGATGCCATGATGTTGTCTGGCAACGACGATGGGCGCAGCTCTTCTTTGCCGTGTGTGAAGAATTTCCCCTTTCTCCTCAGCTGTTTGGACCCATGTCACAGTTTCTCGCCAAGCAAAACGCTTCGCCGCTTCGCTGCATGCAGTTACGGCTCACAGCCCGCTCAGCCGCCCTCTCTCCGACCAACGGCTGTCGGTGTGCCATCAGATGGAAAAACCACCGCCAGCCAAGCATGCAGTGTGGCTCTGTCTGCCCTTGATCACAATCTACCGTGTCTTGCAGCACCTCTGCCTGGATTTTCTGATGCGTGATCAGCAATAGTTCTGTGAATAGCAATATAGACTGTAGTCTCTCTGCAAGCGCTGCAGCTGTCCGAAACATGGCATTGATGGGACTTGTGACGCTGCGACGATAGATCGCGAAGAAGGTTCATGGTCTGTGGTCAAATTCAACGCTCTCTCGTCGCCACAAGCTCGTGACATCGATGCCTCTACAAGTAGAAGATATGGATTTAAAACGATTGGGCTCGCGGGCCATTCCTTCACGTCGCAGCTTGAACGGGGTCCATTGAAGGTCTTCAGAGGTGAAGGCAGCAACTGGCAGTGATTGCAGGAAGCGTGCCTCGGCATCCACAGCTATCTCAGCCGGAGCAGCAGGCTCGTGCTCCTGACGGCACAGCACATACCAGTGGCAACGCAAATTGACCTTGCTCACCTGCTTGGCATGCTATCGTTTTGCCATACCATCTTCATGCAAGGGGCTGGCTACGCGGCTACACTTGGACCACTTGGACGAATCCCCTAAACTCCGAGCTAAACCCTGCACTCCAAGCCCTAATCCCAAAACGCGCTAGAAGGCACTTCCTCGGAACTCTTCTCGCTCTCGCCAGGAGGCAGCTCCTCCCTGAAGGGCGCTTGCAGCAGCTTCGGAGATATGGTTTTTCTTTTAAGGGGGCTTAGGGCCTTAGGGTGTAGGGGTTCTGGGGAGTCTCGATTTGATTTATAAGGTTTAGGAGTTGAGCGTTTCGGGTTTACGGAGCTTTATTCCGGGTGGGTTTAAGAGGATAGCAATCGTCGTCGTCGCAGTTGTAGCCGCAGTCGTCGTAGCAGTTGTAGCAGTAGTCACGTGATGAGCAGGAGGAGGTGGAGGAGGAAGAGGAGGTGGAGCGGTAGTTGTCGTTGTGGCAGTGGTCGTAGTAGTATTAGTGATAGTAGCAGCAGTAGCAGAAGTAGCAGCAGTAACATGCAGTAACTAGCAGTAGCAGTAGTAGTAGTTGTTGTTGTTGTGACCTTCAGCGGAGCAATCGGTGCCATCCTGGCCGCAACAAGCTCGAATATAGAGGCATTCTACCTAGCTCTCGGCTGCAGGTCAGTTGCTGAATAAGCCCACTTCGCCTGGGAGTTCTCTTCCTTCGCAGCTGTGATGATGTCACCTGTGTGCACCGGAGGTGCGTGTGGCTGCCCCCGGTGGTGCAAAGAGAAAAGGTGATCATTCTCGCCGAGCCACTCTTGTCAGAAGTGTCGAATGCCGGCAGCAGTTTTGCCGAGGAGTCTCCTAGTCCTCCAGCTGTTATGGCTGACCGTCTTGTAGGTGCTTCTTCTGAAGCACCACCTGCCTCGGAACTGAGCGGCACAGCTGGCACAGTCGCCATTGCTCCCCGGGGCCGAACAGATTCAGAGCAAACCATCTGGGTAAACATATGGGGCCCCAACCTGGCACTTCGAAGCTCGAGCCTTTCGGAAGGGAAGTTTTGCAACCGGCTGCTTTGCCAACTGGTGGCTCGAAGAGGTAAAGCATTTCTGGACATACTGCAGCTCAAATTGGACGTGTTTCTCTTAGCTGCTCTGACTGGACTCGGGCCTGACAGCTTCGCTTGCTGAATGAGCCAGTAGCCAATTCGACATGAACGAAGCGAAATTTTGTTGCAGATGGTCGATGCCAATTGAAATTGCTAGAAACTCTGACCTTCCGAATGCGGACTCTGCACCTGGAGAATAATGGCAAGAGCGGGCCACAGTCAACAGCATGCGGTGGCGAGAGCCGGGAGTGAGGATACTGCAGNCCTCTGTTTCGCGGAGGTGCAACTACAAGGACCCAACGCACTGCGAAAAGATCTTCAGCACAGGAACCCTACCTGCAGCTTACGAGCACCTCAGCATCAGCCCCGAAAGTTCTGAGCCCGCGGCCTAGAAAGGCCTTGAATCCCAAACTCTAGCTCTCTAGGGGCCATTAGACGACAAGTGGAGTGCCGTTGTGTATCGAATGATGCGGAACTCATCCTGTTCCAATTCTATGCGGCGCTACCGACGGGTGCTGCCTGTAGCACCTGCGTTCGAGAAGATACCAGCCGTGATGGAAGAGTCGCCTGTCGGACCTCACTCTGATCAAACAAGTTGGGAGCCTCCCCT
>BGNK01004011.1:0-43269 GCA_003297005.1 Symbiodinium sp. clade A Y106
CACACACACACACACACAGACACACACACAGACACACACACAGACACACACACAGACACACAGACACACAGACAAACACACAGACACACACACACACACACAGACACACACACACACAGACACACACAGACACACACACACACACACAGACACACACAGACGCACGCACACACAGACACACACACACACACACAGACACACACAATCAGTCACAACCACGCAGACAGACAGACAGACACGCACATACACACACACACACACCCACACGCACGAGCAAATATTCATACACTCATGCATGCACACTTGCATCGTGAGGCGAACAGACAGAAACTGCCTCTATGCATGTGCTCATAGCACAATATATACACAGAATATTATGGGTATGTGCACATACTTAAACATCATACATCTTGACTTGAGTTTGAATTGGGGAGCTATTAGTAGGCTACCGCTGGAAGATGTGAGAGTTGTGGTTGGGCAGGTCCATGTCGATACTTTCGGTAGAAGTGGAGAAGCAGCCACTGATGCTATGGATCTTCGGGTCGACTCGATTCATCAAAAGCCGACCCCCAACCCTTCCGCCAAAGTTGCTAGACGAGGCTCAGTTCAAGCTGCTTCTCACGGTGCTGAGCATTCTCGTGCTGACTTTCCTCTCGCAGACCTTCACAGGCTCTGCAGACTTCGGGCTTCAACACGTCAGGGTTGTTATTGCTACTGCTGCTGTTGTTACCTGTACTACTACTGCTGCTGCTGCTGCTACTACTACTAGTGCTACTACTGCTACTACTGTTTTTCCTTTGGAGTGAGAGTGGCGGCGTGTTTCAAAGGCTGGCCAAGGGCCACTGAAAAGCAGCATCATCCTTCTGGCTGTGCTGGTGCTTCGTGGTTCTGTATGTCTGGAGTCGAATATCGGAGAGTCGTTCGCAACTGTGGAAGACATGTTGGGCGACTATCCTCAGCATGTTTCTGTGCAGCGATGCCAGGTCTCAACATCGGGCTTATGTCGCTGGATACGGCGCAGTTACAGGTTCCTTGTCGGAAGGCGACTTCCTAGCGTCAAAACCTCCGCAATGCTTCTGATGTTCCCATGGCCGTGCATGAGGTTCTCGTCTCAGTGCCAAGAGATGTTCGGTTTTCAGTGTCATAAGCTTGGCAGCAGTGGGACAAGCTGGGCTGCACAGAGTTCGCGACTATGCTGTGCCGCTTCTGGAACCTAGGTTCTCATAGACGTGCCAAATAAAGATGAGACTGCCATGGACTCTGCCAGATATGCCCGACTCCCGGCACTTATCTTGATTTTCAGTCGGAGGGTTCCTTTTGAGAGAGTGGTCTGCACTTTTTCCTTCATGTTCGCGAAATCCCGCACATCGCGGACCAGAGGGCTTTTGGATACCGCGGACCAGCAGTTCAGTATCCAAAAACAACGGCCAAATTGGCAGCGGAGATTGTTGTGTTGCACCGCATTCTGCTTCGTCACCCGGTCGAGCTTCGCATGGCATACCCACGCGTACATAGGGGTCTGCAACAAAGGTCTGGTGGAAGTGGCCAATGCATGTGAGGCTGCACCATATGGCCCGATAGCATGGAGGAGAAGAAGAAGTGTCATGCAGAAATAATCAAGATACTGCAAAGATCATAGAGCAATGCAGGGAGTCCACGACCAAAGACCTGGCCTCTGTATCCACCGACCCCAGGAAAGATCCTGCCACTGCGCCGGAAGGGGCCTCTCTGCCAGCAGCCAAGAAGCGCGATAATACCAGATCTATCTACCTGTCTTTCTATCTGTCTCTCTATAGACAGTTAGTATGATTCTATAGTACTTGTAGTATATGAAAGTTGGATCGCTGCAAGATTCGAGAAGGCATTGCAATATGTACCGAGGCTTTCCAGTAGTCCTCTTCGGGCACCCCAAACCCTCAACCCGAACGGCGCGAAACCTTAACGCTAGCCTCCAGCAGCCAAGGAATCTACTGCTTTGTACCATTCTCCTCGGGAACACCGCGGTCAACGCCTTGATGGCACAGCTGCATCCTGACACGATAAGGGGGCAGAATTTACAATATTTACTATACTGTGCTATGCTATAACACTGTACCATCCTATGCTATGCTATGCTACTCTAGGCTATGCTAGGCTACGCAATGCTTTGTTTCTCGATTTGAATACGAATGCCATACGACTACGACTATACTTTACTATGCTATACTTCACTATGCGATACTATTCAAAACTAAACTGCTCTATACTACATCATACTATGCCTTGCTACACCATGACCGTGCTAATACTATGCGAATGCTAATATCAGTATACCAATGTCAATGCTAATGCTGGTCCTAATGCTAATGCTGATGCTGATACGACTACGAAAAATTAATGCTGATGCTATACTAGACAAGACACTTCAGGAACCCCACTTCAGGAACCCCTGGGCAAACACGATGTGGTCCCGGCTTCGACATGAGTCTCATGAGCAGAGGTCTGTTCTTGCAGTTTCTGCGACCTCGCTGGTCGATGCACCACGAGTAGTATTAATTTTAAACGCTTCGCGTCGTCCGCCTCGGCCCGGCTGTGGTGCATTGTTTCGGAAAGCAGCAACCCGAAAGCCTACCAAGGCCCATAGGCCTGAAACCCGAAACTCTAAGCCCCAGACCTTAAAGAAAAACCTTAAACCCGAAACCGTAAACCCGCAGCGTATAGGGAGAAAGCGCAGCCCCTGATGCAAGCGTGAAGCTCGCATGCCATGACATGGGAGGGTCAGCAAGCAATGCGAGAGGAGCAGGGTTCACCAACCAAAAAGTTGACCTTATTGGAAACGGGGGGGAAGGGGCGGAGGGGGGGNGGGCCCGGGGGAAACCCAGGAAACCGGGAGAAGGAAGGTTTTTTTGAATCCATTGGAAGAAGCGAAACTTCATGGTGGGACCCTGGGCTCATCCGGAAGTTCACACAGAGGGGGGGGGGTCAAGCAGGCTGCCTGGAGAGGGGGGGGATACTGGCAAGGGGATTCAGAGGCGGGGAATAGAGGGAATCCGATTAGTGACTGGGCCAGAAAAGGTCAGAACACTGGTGCTCGAAGAAAGGCCCTGAGAAGCCAAGGTTGGCAGACTATGCAGGCCCAGGGATTCTCTGATGAGTGGAACTCTTAGGCATTTCATTGCGGCACCTTTGGCGATCAGTTGGGCATGCAGCCCATGCTTAAAGCTCGGGGTTGCGGAGTAGCGTCGCTGAAGCACCGACTGCCTCGCACCCACCAACTCTCCAACTCTGCCCCGTTTCCCAAAGTCCGAAAACTTTGCCATATGCCCCATGCATTTCCAGATCTGAGCATCCTGTATAAGCCTTGGCCATCAGGCGGCTTCATCGGTTTCCTGCTGACCACGGCCATTATCGTCATCTTGTGTGAGATCGTACGAGACTTATCACCCTGTTCGTGCCAGACCATCTGGATGGGTTCTGACATGTAATTGAATGATTTTTTCTCTTCCCTCAGCGACCCAACACTACCCATCACCAAGTCTAGTCGTAGTGGCACAATTCGACTGAAACATTCTGGCAACGGCACGGATTGCAATGGTGGGCACGGGCACCTCTGAATTTTCCAAAGCGAGGTCCCGCAGTCCGTGTGTACCCGGCACGGCCTCTTCCTGGGGGCAGCCGGATCCCCGATTATCAAACTGGCCATGGTACTCTTCTACCCGATAACAAAGCCGTGGCTGGGCGGCAATTCTCGCCTGAAGTCCTGAGAGTGCTGGGTGGTTGGTCGGTTGGTCCGTGGGTCGTGTCTGTTTCTTTAGTGTGTGTTTGTTTGCTTGCCGGTTCTGCTTGCTCGTTTGCTTTGCCAGTTTTGCTTGCTTGCTTGCTTGCTTGCTTGATTGGTTTCTTGCTACCTGGTTTTGCTGGTGTGTTAAAGCCGTGGTTGGGCTTCTTCCTGACCAATCCGCTCCCGAAGGTATGCGCTTGTCCTGGATCACCTCTTCCCGCAGCGAGCACCTCGGTGACGAATGACCGAAAATTTGCTGCCTCTGCTTCGTGCCTCGGAGGCCTGCCGTCGTTGTCCTTGGTGTCGTCGTCGTCGTTGATGTTGTCGCTGCTGCTGCCTTGCTGGTTATTGTAGGTTCAGATGCTTGACTTTGCTTGCGGAAGTGTCGACTCTGATTTCGGATTTCGATTTGGGCGGGCGGCCGAGTCGAAGCTGTGCAGATGAATTTCCGATGCAGTTCAAACGAGCACCCATGGAAGGCAATCTCGATAAGCATCATCTGAAGCGCTTGAACGCCATCGTCAACAACTCCGAGGCCCCAAGCATCTCGTAGAGCCGAGGAGAACCTGCTGGACCGAAGTCAGCTTCAGGCACTGGTGGAGCGCCCTTGTTGCAAAAGGAACCTGAGCATGATAAGTGTGCTTTCGTACTCTGTTCTGCGGCTGTCAGGTACCAAAAATCGGCTGCTCCAGGAATGCTCGTCGAGGGGCAAGCTGAGATGCTCATAGGCAGGTCTGGGTTGCGCCATTTTGCGCCCAGGACTCTTCGGAAGTCGAAGAAGCAACCCGAAGCAACGTTTTTTTCAGTCACGGGGCGAATTGTACCAGTGCATACCAGTATGCGTGTGTTGTTGACTATGACGGAGGACAGCAGTATCACGCTGGACCCTACTGTAGACTGCAGCCCCAAACTCGAGGAAGGCTGTCTTTCTTCGTGATAGATGCTTTTTCTGCGAGCATAGATGGTTTCGAATGGTGGGGTGACCCAAATCCTTAAGGCAAAGCTCGATCTCTAGGGTTTCACCCAAACAGCTCGACCAGAATCTTGCTGAGCCCAAAGTCCTACCCTCCCTTGCGCGATTCGCTGAGCGATGGGCGTCCGACTGCAGGTGCCCTGGGAATGACCAAGAAGACTGTCTCAGAGGTTGGCCGTTCTGTGGCTAGGACTGCTTGGAAACAGTATCCTCCCACAATTGCCGATTGGACTCCGTCTTGTCAATCCCGCCAGCTATTCCCGTCCTCGCGTTGGGCAGGTGATGGTTCCGCTGCAGAGTGCCTGCTGCTTGATGCTTGAGGCGCATGGCAAGTGGGTGCTGCCTGCAGTAGGAAGGTGCCCCAAGCCGCCCAGCAAGAACATTCTCACTTTCTGTCTCCCTGATTCACCTGTGATGTCATGTGCTGTGCTCACGGCTTTTGTCGGCTTTTCGGGTGTGGATTACGAAGCACAGCCTCCTACTGAGTGCTCTCCAGCTTCCAACCCTCGTTTGCGTACACTCCGAAGCCCGTCGGAAATCTGAACGTAAGAGCTGTACTGGCTGCAATTCCTATGGATCCACAACACATCCTTGGTGCCAGTCTGTCTTGGGCCATTTGTGGACTCCTAAGAGTGTCGTTCTTGCCAGGATGTTCTCGACTTTGCCTTCATTGCACGCGTGATTCAGAGACCTGGTGCAACTTAACTCTTTGTTTCTTTCCGCCAGTGGGTGTTGGAGGAAACCATGGTCGTGGGTTATCGGTGAGGCTTAGTTCATCGATGCTTTCGGATGCCTGGCTTTTCATTGGTAGCCAGGGTAAATTGAGGGCACCCGTCGTGGAGTCACAGGTCCCGGCCTACACCAGGCCTCAGGCCCCAGCCAAGCAGGAAGCAGGCGACCATGAGAAAAGCTCGACAGTCAAAGCCTTCGAGCCCTCTGCTAAGGCGGGGCTACAGCCGCTTCCCTGTGGTGGACTCCGCCTCTGGGCAGGCCCAGCCAAACAAAGACCCAAAGCATGTCTCGAACTCAAAGGGTCCCGAGTAGGATGGACTGGTGGACGCTGGATTCGCGGTGGGACCGGGACCTGCGACGGTCAGAATCTCCTTCCCGCTGAAACAAGACTTTGGACTGACCCAAGTTCTGCGCTCGAGTTCTCCTCCTTTTGTCCTGCTTTTCCCCATGAGGTTTAGGCTGGCACTAGCCGCAAGATTACGGAACAGAGGAACTCAAGTCATGACATGTCATGCTGTATCCTACTGTACGAGTGTAGTTCTAGCTAGCAAGTATAGTAGTAAGGCTACGAAAGGATTGCAATGCCGGCATACGATCACATGCTAAAATGCATCATGTACATTACCTCAACTTAGTTGTATTGTTGAACCGGCTTACGTATGATGCATGTGTCCATGTGCATCCATGCCTTAAGCTGCTTAAGCTTATATGAATATTTGCAGGCTACAGCTGGTCTGCCTGCCTGAGTTGCCATAACCGGGTCAAGGTATGCTAGCTTGCTTCTTTTTTGCATTTGCTGTTTGTACTTTGTTCTTCATTTTTTTGCATTGCGGTTGCTTTGCTTTTGATGTTTGCTCTTTTTCTGTTTTGCGAGAGGCAAGCAAACAAATACAGCAAATGCAAAGCAAACGCCGGATGCCAACAACGATGCAAACAAAAGCATGGAAAGCAGATGTCGGATGCAAACATTGTAACATGCAAAAACAATGCAAGGCCCAGAGATTCTTATGACCTTAAACAAAGCCGACAGGCATTTACTGGATTTACAGGATTGGATGTTAATACAATCTTGCACAGGAGAAGACTGTAACCTATGATAGCCTAAGATGCAGAGTTTGTGTCTGCTATGGGCAGGATTTTGGAATTCATGGTGTTGCATTTCACGATTTGAGGGGAGGCCATGGGGTTTTTGCATTGTGGGAGTATGGGAGTTGAGGCTTCCACGACCCTTCCTCAGAGGTGGTTGGCCTTCTTCACTGTAAAGATCTGCTGAGCCTGCGCGTGGTTGAGCCGGTTCACGACGACCCCGTGCACAACGTTCGTGACCGATCAGCTTGCGCCTCAATGTGGCTGTCCCCTCCGCAAGATTGCGGTCCAGCTGATTCAACCCTGTAAAAAAGAAGTGAGGAGCCTATCAGATTGAAAAGTTGTGAGATGGACGTGTGGAAGCTGTCCGCGCCATAAGCCCTATATGGCCCTATATGCAAATTCCAAGCGATCGAATCCAGGCTCCCAGCAATCGTGAGTAGTTGAGCCCGGAGATCCGACATGATCAGGCATTGCCCACACCCTCAACCCTAAGCCCAGAAACATAATGTAGGCTTCATAATTACAGTAGGGTTTTCGGGGTTCCTTATTGCAAGTATACTATACTATACCCCCAAACCCTGCTCTAATTTTTAAGGCCCCTACATTGTGGAGCCCTACTATAGATCCCTTATAGAGCCCTTTAAAGGAACCCTATTCCAATTATCAAGGCCCCTACATTTTCTCGGCCGCCACTGAGACCTGCACCGTTGGCGAGCTGCTCGAGGCTCTGCGTGCGGCCGGCCGCGAAAGGCCGGGAACTTCAGGTCAAGTAGGGACCTTAATAATTTGAACAGGTTGTATGAGTTGCCCATGCAGGCGCTCGGGCAAGTCGCCGGCTCCGTTTCGAGGTTTCGGCTGGAAATGGTTTCAGTAGATTTTCGAGATTTCGTGACGACGTAGGCTGCAAAGCGCGGCTTTGTATAGGTAGTTGAGCGCAGGTTGCTCTTGCTTGGGTTGCTGAGACCGAGATTCGAGGGGACTGAAGAGACAGCTGCAACGAGGCACATATTCGTTTGCGGCAAGAACACCACGCTGATGGCCTTGCTGTCAGAGCTTGGATCCCAGAGTGCCCTTTCGCCCTGGTGCAGGCTCCGCAGTTTTAAACTCTTCGACATGCATGTAAGGTTTGTACATGTTCTGCACAGATGGCATAAAGGTTATCAGTCAATCTTATGATCACTAGTGTTCACATTATTCTGCAGACAGGTTGGTTAAACTTTGAGGTTCATGCATTAACGCAGGGGCTGTGTGCGAGGCGTGCGCCGCGGGCGTAGCTGATATCTAGATTCTGCATAGATTCTGCTTAACTTCATTGATCTGATTATTTTGTTGGTATTACCAACAACAGCAACCGTCTGAGAAGCACGTTTGATGCTACTAACACTATTAATTACTAATGCTATTCGTACTATTGTTTTCATTAATGTTAACCAAGAATCGTCCTACTACCTTCGACCGAAATCACCAGCATCATCATCATCGTCATCATCACCCACATCATCATCATCATCATCTTCATCTTCATCACTACATAAATGCATGTAATATCATCACTAGCACCTAGTCGCCTGATGGAGCTATGAGTATTTGTTATGGTAGCCACCTTTGAAGTCAATAAGTATTACAATGTATTACATGTATGGTCATAATAATTGTTTGAAGTTTTGAAACAGTTGTTATGTAAACAACCTCTGCGCACCCGAGCACGGATGACCGCTCTGTTCTGTTTCATCTTGTTGTTAGTTGACGCAGTGTGAAAGGTCGTTCAGCCAACTGTGCCCTTTCCGTGCTTGTTGCTCGCCTCTTGCTCGTCCCAGCTAGCGCTTCCGTTTCTGCCGCCTGAGTTTGTCGCCCAGCACCGACGAATTTCCCAGAACTGCGGTTAAGGAGCCTTGGAATATCAGTACCATTCGCAAGCTGCAAACCTGAACCGTACCTTTGTCCTTACTGATGCAATAACAACCTCCAATCAAGCCCCCAACTTAGGGAATTAGTTAGGTTCAAGCGCGCGCCGCATTTGGCTGTCGTCGCAGACAGCCTGGCCGAGGGCGAGGCACCGGCAGAGACCCGCCACCTAGGCAACGCGGCTGCTACGGCATCGTTGGGCAAAATCGACCACTAATGTTTCAGGGGTTGCATTGGGTGACAGGTTTCAGATGCTTCTTTCGGACGCCTTACGCTCATTGGCAGCTTTGTTCTGAGTCGAAGGCAGACTTCGGAGGTCTGATCGAGGGACCAATGGAGAAGCGCGATTGCACGTGGTGGCCCGAGGCATTGTCACCCTGCACAACATCTTCGGCACCATCCTGCGTCTTTGACATAAAAAGCCGTAGTGTCAGGGACCTGCAGACACCACATGAAACGCAAAATAAGAACAAAGTTGCAGAGACAACAGCATAAAGTGCCAGTTGCGCTGCCGTCGAGTAGAAGTAGTCTCTGCAGCAAGACTGGCAGAAGATCAGTTCTCCGAGATTGAAGCACCTGTAGCCTGGGCAGAAGCAAGAGCAGGAAGAGTATCGTCTGACCACGAGAAGGAGCAGGCACAATCGTCGTCGTTGTACTGGTACCGAGGTACTACTACTACTACTACTACTACTACGACTACTACTACTACTACTGCTACTACCACTGCTACTACTACTGCTGCTACTGCTACTGCTACTGCTACTGCTACTGCTACTGCTACTGCTGCTGCTACTACTACTACTACTAGTACTACTACTACTGCTACTACTACTACTGCTACTACNACTGCCACTGCCACTGCCACTGCCACTGCCACTGCCACTGCTACTGCTACTGCTACTGCTACTGCTACTCCTCCTCCTCCTCCTCGTCTTACTCCTGCTCTTATTCTTACTACTCCTCCTAATCCTGCTCCTACTGCTGCTGCTACTGCCACTGCCACTGCTACTGCTGCTGCTACTGCTGCTGCTGCTCCTGCTGCTATTGCTGCCACTGCTACCACTGCCGCTACTGACTGCTGCTGTTGCTACCGCTGCTACTGGTGTTGTTGTATTGCTAATACTGCTGCTACTGCTACTTCTACTGCTTTTCTACTGCCAGCACTACAACTGCCTCTGCCACCGCCACTGCCACTGCCACTGCTGCTGCTGCTACTACTATAGTTACTACTACTACTACTACTACTACTAGTACTCCTGCTGCTGCTACTACTACTACTACTACTACTGCGACTGCGACTGCGACTGCGACTGCTACTACCATCGGTACTTGGGATACATGAGCACTCGTACAAGTCGTGGAGCTTGGAGCTCGCCCTGGCCAAGGCAAGCGCAAGTGGGCTTTTCCGAAGACGGCGGGGGCAGCCCGAGGAGGCACCGACAGGCGGCGCCGAAAGGAGAACTACTTAGGTCTGGGGGCTGAGATTGCAATTCAGGGCTTAGGGGTTAGGGGCTACAAATAGCGGGGCTTCTTGAATCCTGGGGCAGTCTGCCGCGACTGTACCTTCCGTTTAAGCCTGGGAGCCGATGCCCGGTCCCTTGCGTCCATCACACAGGCTGGAGCGCTCCAGCTTTTCGAATCCTGGCTGCGGGTCGCACTGAGACTTTGGGGTTAAAGTTGTGGGGCGGAAACTTGCAGCTAAAATCTTTGCTGTGGAGTTTGGAGGTAACCAACGTCCATTGTTATCATCCGATGTATGGACTTTGTCAGCAGGTTGCATGGTGTCATCAGTGTCATCAGTTTGTACTCCAGACGGCCGTACCTTGTCTACAAATTCCGAAATAGCCGATTTCACCGAGCCTTCTTCACGTGGCAAGCAGAGCCAAGGCTCCAGAAACCTGTGGTTTAAAGTAGGAGCATGAAGGGCCGTACTGTGACAGTATCAGGAATAGTGTAAGTAGTTAGTTATTCAGGCTTGTAAATGAAACTGTTGCCTGCCAGAAGAAGGGAAGCGGCCGAGAGGACTCGGATCCTTTCTCCATGCCAGCTCGACCTGAAACACGCAACCCCTCAACGGACTCAGCTGTCCTTGGGTGGCATCCTCTGCCTCTGTCGAATCTGCAGGCGCTTTTGCTTTCGTCGTAAGCCTTGCAGCTTGTAGAGCTGTAGAGCCCAGGACCGTGTTCGACTAGAGAAGATGGCCTCCAACGCTGAGCCTTTGGGCCAGGAGATCTTTGCCAACGCTGTTGAGCGTTGTTGCTAAGCGGTGCTCAGCTTGGTTTTGGGAAAGCAGGGTCGAGTTGACTCAAAGCTCTGTGTTCTTCATGTTGAATTGACTGACCGGAGAAGCAGCAGTAAAGTTGGACCAAGAAACAGGCCGGTGGCACGTTTAATCCGGTGTGGGGGCGGCAGCATGCACTCGCACAGGGAGCAGGCATCTCTCGTTCTCAGGAGAATGAACGTGGCATGGTCATGGTAGTTTCTTTCGCTGATTTCATCTGAATCTAGGGTTGTCCAGCAACTGGCTGCGTGCTGCACTTTCAGCAGGACGAAGCCGGAGCAGTGATGTCCTTCCTGGCCACGTCGTCGCGATTCGGGGGTTCATCCTTTAGAGAGAAGTAACAAGAATGACGAGAAGTTCATCTGCCTCACTGAAGCCGTCACATTATAGCCGAGCTCCGCAGAAGCCTGCCATCTGCCCAGGCAGCCACGTTGCCGCGGCTCTTCTCCCAACATGCACCTAGGTTGCGCTGGGAGCCTCCAAGTAGGGCTCCGAGGGAGCGTAGCAGACTTAACGAGATCCTAAGAAGAAGCCGAGCCGAAGATCCCCGCCTAATATGCGATCCCAAGAAGAAGCCGAGTCGAAGATCCCCGCCTAAGATGCGGTCTTCAGACCCTCGACAACCCAAAACCCCCAACCCAAAAATCACAACTCTAAACCCTCAACCCTAGAAGCAAAAAGAAGAGAAGATGCAGAGCCCAGAGGCACTGAGCCAGTCTGCCTTGTTGGAGCTCCTGGAGTCTCTCCATCCTCGGCCACGCGGATTTTCTGCGGGGGGTTTTGGGCATCCGCTACTTAAAGGGTGCCTCAAGGGTCGTCTGAAGGTCGCAGGCATTACAAACTGCTAGTCGTCTCCCTAATTTGGTTCTCTTATAATTCTGCTATGATATCCCCAGAGCGCTACCCCAATTCATGTCGGGTTTCGAGAATGGCACCTGCGCAGTTGAAGTGTGCATAATACCGCTTTTCTCGTCGCCAGTCACCCGGGACCCCCCCCCCCCACCCGGAACCCGGAACCCGGAACCCGGGACCCCAAACCCGGGACCCGGAACCCGGGACCCGGAAACCGGNCCACCACCACCACCACCACCACCACCACCACCACCACCACCAACAACAACAACAACAACAACAACAACGACGACGACAACGACAACAACGACAACACCAGCAACAGCAACAACACCACCACCAACAACTTCAACAAAAACCACAACAACAACAACAAACGACAGCAACAACAACAACAACCACAACAACAACAACAGCAGCAACAACCACAACGACGACGACGACAACGACAACGACAACAACGACGACGATGACGACGACGATGACGACGACGATGACGACGACGACGACAACAACAGCAGCAACAACAACAACCACCACAACAACAACCACAACAACAACCACCACCACCACCAACAACAACAACAACAACAACGACAACAACAACACCAACACAAGCAACCCGGCGACCCGGGCCCCAAACCCGGACCCGGAACCCGGAACCCGGAACCCGGAACCCGGGACCCGGAACCCGGGACCGGGACCCGGGAACCCGGAGTCCGGGAACCGGGACCCAGTATCCCCGAAGTGTGGGGCAGTGGGATTTGTTCTAGACCGCTAAGGATTTGGTTTTGCTGCAGGTTGCAGCCGTAGCAATAGCTTCAAGTTCTCATGATGCCGAGTCCTGACAAAAATGGGTTCAAAGAGTTGACCAGTGCTGCACCAGCTCTTAGGGATAAACGGGACAGACATGTAAGCATATTGCAAGCAGGAGCGTGGCAGTCGTGTGAAACGTCGCATCCTTCCAGACCCTGAGGCAGATTTCAAAGCGAGCTCAGCTCTACCAAAAAGGCAAGGAGACGGATGTCGTCACGCTTGTGCTTCAAGGTGCTTTGCTCTGCGGCTGTCGATTTGGGATCTAGGGCCACTCAGCTCATAGTTTGTCTGTGGAGTTTAAGATTGTTAGGACCTGTTAGGATTTAGGGTGTTCAGCTGCTGCCGATACCGTGGCAAGTGAATCGTGGTACGCACTCTACCACGAAGCTGAGTGAGGTGCGCTGCACCTTACCAGTGGTCTCGACGACTGCGAGAGTTCTGCCGGGCCCTGGGCTGCGCCTGGGAAGCATCAGGTCAGTTGTGAAGGGCTTCGGAGACGCAACATGACAAGCATGGTCTGCTGCAGCCGCAGAGTGGAGTGCGGAGTTTTCGGAAGTCCTGAAAACGTGAACACCTTCAGTCCGAATCCTTCCTTAAAGCTGAATCCGAAACTCAGCTGAAGGTCCCCGCTGGGGCGAAACCTCAAAGCCGTCTACTCCGAACGCTCTCTCAGGTGCTGGGCATCGGGTTGTTGCAGCCTAAGGCCCCCGACCCGCCGCTCGCCGTAGTTTGAGGAGTGTGGGCCCTTGACAACGAGGAGATGACGAGGATAACAATGAAGTGGTAGGCATGCTTATGCGTGTGCGTCTTGTTGTTACCATCGCGGTGATCACCATTTGGGTTAGGAGCATGAGTAACGAGACACGCTCGAAACACACCGATTTGGGATTGAATCTGAACTCTTTTCAAGTGCCCAAGGCAAGCAGCCCCTGAAATAACAGAAACGAAATCCCGACCCTGTCTTCGAAATGTCTGGTATACCCCGGAAACATTCATCAATGAAAGCCTGCCCAGAAGAATGTCACTTCTGCGGAAACACCACTATTTCAAACCGCAGGTGTTTGGGTTCGAGTTTGTAGATTGGGGCCGGTTCGGGCTGGGGTCTAGAGAGTCATGAGAGTCTAGAGGCTTGGTGTGGTGACATGGGCCCAGGTATGTCTCAGATTTCAGTGCGGTAGCTGTCACCGACTCCTTCATCTTGGAGATCCATCGGCACGGCTACCTCAAAGCTGCAGCGCAGGGGGGCCAAGATCTGCAGCCTCCGGGACTCAGGGGTTGACGGAACATGAGCGAACTTCCCTGCGTAGACGCGGATCATAACAATGATGATGCCATTACTGGCTTTCGTGGTCATCATGACAAGACCAGTCCTGCAGTTATCGTAGTACCATAAGAAGCTTAAGAAGCTTCCCCTAATGCACATGCAAATCGCTCAGTATCTCCAGAAGACGAGACGGAAAAGCGTGTTAGTTAGTCAGGCTTCTCGAAGCCAAGGTCCGACCGCAGCAGCCACGTGGATGCCATCGCCTGAGGCTGAAACGAACGCACACTTTGCTCTTGGTAGAAATGGAATAAGGCTCAACTCTTAGGACTTAGGCCTGCGGTGTTTTGGACAGACAAGACCAAAAGGCAGGGCTTAGGGGTAAATAGGTAGAAGCTTCGGTTTCCTGGCCAGCAGTTCTTCTTGCGAGGGTGAAGCATCTTCTTGCTACAGTCGTTGGATGCAAGACCTCGGCAGAAAGCCTGCTACTAGATGTATATGGAGAGCAAATGGTGCAGACAGGGCTCATGGATGCCACCCTTGCCCATGCGCCCTGCACAGTGGCGCTCGAGCGCCAGCGCTACACGAACCATTTGTCGCGCAGTTCCATTATGCCAAGTCTGGATGGCGTAATGAGACTCGAGGATGGAGGGGTGCGAACAACAAACCCAACTGATACTATAATATTCTACACTGTATGTACTCCTCTGCACTAGATGCTACATACCATTCACTTGGAATTGGCCTCGCCGCGACAGCCTTTGAACTGTAGCGAGTGCCGAGGGCCAGAGAATTCGTTTTGCTTCCTTTCGGCTCCTCTTGCGGCCCGCGGAGGGAAGCGCAAGGCTCAGGGTTTTGGGTTTAGGGTTTAACAGAGTGGCCTAAGTAACTACCAATACTAATTTTGAGGGTTCCTTATATTATATAAATATAGTATAATGGGCCCCAAAACACTATTCTAATTATTAAGGCCCCTATATTCGTTTTCCTGTTTAGGGAAAGAGAGTGCTTGGGGTCACTCTTGATTCCGAGCCTCGTGCCGAGCGGCATGTGCAGCACACTTTCCGGTAGTTCTTCGTTTGGAAGTCTCGCCATGACCGAGCACGGGCGACAAATTCGTTTGTTGGTTGGTGTTGATCAGGGTGCAAATTGCAGCACATGATTGGCCTGGATTCCCTCTGATGCTGGACCTTCCTGCCTCAAAAGCACAGATTCTTTGCGAGGCATGATGCAAGAGCTCTTGCCAAGATGGTCTGCTTAAGTCCAGATGACATCTGGATGCGCTGCTGATTCGCAGCAATGCCGGTCAAGTACATCAGGCTTTACTGTCTGCCAGCATTGCTTCCTCTCAGCAGAGTCTCCGCGGTTGTTAAATACTGCCATATGGGCAGTGGGAGCACCTTGACGGCAAGATCGGAAGCAGAGTCTTCTGCCGTCCAATCTTCGTCGATGCTACTACACGTGCAGTTACAGCTGCAATAACAATGTAACGACTGCGAACTGCAAACGGTTGCTTATCAGAGTGCCTCTGCAACAGGGTTCGTTCTAGACAGTAAGAACGAGATGCGACCTTGAAGTTGTGTCCTGCATCGTGCTCTTAGACTATGCAGATCCAGAAACTTCTCCAGTGCATCTACATAGAGAAATGTGGGACTGGTGGCAAACCACGCAGCGCAAGCTTTCGGAACTAGTTATGTGCATCGCAAGCTCTGGACAGTTCCTTGCATCTCAAGCTCTCGGCAGACGGTGTGGCATAGGAGGAAGGATTCTTCACATATCTGTTGCATGCGCTTCAACTGCAGCTCAACTGCCAAACTGCAAAACAGCGACAATGTTGCTTTGTGGTGTTTCTCCCTTGGTCTGGCACGTCCTCGGGGCAGCACCTCTGCGGGCAGCAGGCCAGGCTTTTCAGTATCATCGCTCGCTGCTACGCCCCCCGAGCACTAGGTTGGCTTCCCACTTGGAAGTTGGTTTGGGAAGTGGGCTCGGCCCAAACCTGACACCCCGCACATTTCCGGAGGGCGAGAGTGCCTCAAGAAAGAAACATACTGACCGATTTAATGCTGCACCTGTAGGGCTTCCGTCTTGTATCGCGCCTTTTGGCTCCTCTTGCGCAGGAAGTTGCGGACACGAGTGTGCGTGATACTGGGGGATCTGCAGGAACCGCGGGTGACGAGCTCCGGATGGAGAGGCTCGGGTTCAGAACTTTTCTGTCTGCTTTCGAGTCTCTACGAAACTTACCGAAAGCACAGGATCCTGCCGGATCCAGCCAGTGGGCTGTGCACTGCACCGTCCCTTCCGCCGGTGTTGTGGCGCTTCCCGTCGTGCTCAAGCCGTTCTCCCATGCTGTCAGGACACCTCATGGAAGCCGGCCATGTGGGAGAAGTGGGCTTGCCTGTCGAAGGCAACCGGGCATGCACATCTAGCCGACCCATTTTGGCACACCCACTTCACGGTCTGGCTTTTATTGATACTGGACGGTGACGCTTTCCCCACGGATGTCACAATAGCATACGTACATGCATACGCATACACATCTACTCCGCTGGAGGTTGCGTTTGATGCTTTGTATGTTCCTGGTCTTGCATTTGGCTGCCTTTGAATCCTCACATCTTAACCACCAACGGCGTTGAACAGTGGGAGCTGTACATACATGCATACCTACGTACATACATACATACATACATACAAAAAGAGGCAGACAGACAGACAGGCAGGCAGGCAGGCAGACAGACAGCAGCCATACATACGCACATACATAGATACATTGTCACATACATGCACACATACATACATACATACATACATGCATACTTTCACTTTCGTACATACATACAGATGTACATACATGCTCATACCTGCATAAGTACAGACACACATAATCCAATCCATCCATCCGTGCGTGCGTGCGTGCGTGAATGCATGCATGCATGCATGCATGCATGCATGCATGTATGCAGAGCGGCTTAACGTGTACGGCATGCATAACTCGCAAAACATGCATGGCTGTCATATCATGTCGTATCATATCATATCGTACAATAATGTTCACTTCACCCCCCAAGGATGTAAGCCCCCGCCTTCGTAACAAGAGTCCGGATCCAGCATCAGAGCCATTGACCTCCACGAGCCTTAAATCCTTTTCAGTGCCTTTGAGCTTTCATCTATATGAACAAGATTCTGGTTACATTTTTTTCCGCTGCGGCCGCTTGGATTCTGCAAATACGGCGGGGGATTCTAATTACGTTCTGGGAATTGGATTTTGCAATTACGCGGGAGATTCTAAATATGAGGTTGACATTATGACATTGTCACGTTGTGTTTCAACATAGCATTCCATGTTATATCACATTATAACGTATCATATCATATCATGCAGTCCATACAATGCGCACAAGACACAGCAGTTTACGCAACTGCAACATAATTCAGCACAGTGCAATGCACATACAGTAGTTACGCACGCACAAGTACATTCTTGTACATTTGCATACTGACATATACAGGCACTTACAAGCACATATAGACATATACACACAGAGATATGCAAATGCGCATCCACATACAAATGCATATGTACATACATGCATGCCTGCGGGCAAACATGTAACGTTTCGGAGCGAGATGGATAAGCGAATGAATGCGCGCACACACACACATAACACGTATATATATATATATATATATATATATATATATATATATATTTGTACACACATATGCATTCATGTATCGAAACTCAGCTGCGTACATATGTCACGTGAACTGGCCGGTCGACAGTGAAGTGCAGCATCCTGTCCGCTTACAGGTGCCTTCAAGTACCAGGTGGCTGTAGCCGCCAGCTCGGAGGCTGGCGGAGGCGTCTACGCCATCCCGTTTGCGCAGACCTGCGGGCGAGTGGCTGCTCGGACTCGTGATGCTGGAAAGAACAGAGCGTGGAACTCTCGCAGAAGTATCATGATGGTAGGACCGATGTGCGACGTTATGTATTGCCAAGTATGCATCATGATAGATGCTGTCAGCTTTGTCCTCATGACCATCACCATTCCGATCAGACCGTTCCCATCGGACCGCTGTTCCCCATGCGACACAGTCTTGGTCGAAGGCGAGACGACGATTGCATGGTCTTCGCTGTCATTGCCGTGCTTTAGTACCGTTATGATGATGGCGCACGAGTCTGACGACGATCGAAGCAAGAGCAATAACCGTGACACAACTGCATGCAATTGCAACTACTACTAGCGAAACGCAACGACGACGGCGATGACGGCTTTTGATTGCTGTGCTTCTACTGCTGCTGCTGCTGCTGCTTGCCGTAGCTGAATGTTCTTGGCGGCGAGACTTTTGTGCGCGATGCCTACATATGCCTGCAAAGGTCACCGAACCCGCCCGAACAGCGTATTGCAGAGGTCTGCATTGACCCCGAGTCGGGCCGCAAGGAGGAAGTCGGCGAGGAGCACAGTGGCGCATGGGGGAGTGTCAGGGGCATGTTGCATGCATTGAGCAAGGTCATCTTGCTGTTTCGAGCAGTGCTCTCTGCACACTTTGACACGCCTTGAAGCAGGAAAGCGCATGTTCAGCCTCTCGGGGTTTTGGGTCCAGACCACCCGAAGCCCAAAGCCGGCAGATATGTTATGAAGATATATGAAGCGTTTCAAGCCCTCCTACTGTGGGAAGAAGATACTGTACAAGATGAGATCCATATAAGATCGTGCAAGCATGAGACTGAGCCAGGAGCTGTCTCTAGGACAAGCTCGATACGTGGCTGCTGTGACATTTGGCAGAGATTTGATGCGAGCTGATTTTCAGTATGACGGCAACAAAGCGCGCATCGATCTTCGCTGAGCTGACGGCCCGACAATAATGCAAGACACCGCGGCCCAGCTTGCACTCCCATTCGAAACGCGAGCCTTGCTGTGAGTTTTCAGTTAGGAGCCTCGGACTGCTCTGTCTGAGGAGCGCTGGGGGAAAGATCTTCGCCGTGCCCTGTCATGCGCGACATGCCCTGGAGGCTGGGCCTGCACTCGCTGGAATGCTTGTGCAGGCAGCATCTTGCACTTGCGGCCTTACGGTTTGGTGCCGCATTGTATGGCCGCTGTTGCTTCAGATGTCATGTTAGTCATGTCCTCTCGTTTCTCATCTTGAGCTCCGGACCAGGTCGACCCGAAGGTGAAGAGCGTGCGCGAGTTTGGGCAGGAGCTTCCCTACGGTGGCCTGAAGTACCAGGCTTGCGTGTACGTCTCGGTGCGTGTGAAATCGTGGTGTAAGGAAGGCAAGCGTCAGGCTTCCACCAGAATTTTAGTGTTCTCGATGATCAAGTCAGTTCTTTCAGTTCTCTCATGCCGAACCTTGTTGGTCACACATCGTCTGACCCTCCCGAGCATCGTATTGGAACATCGCATCAATCTGAAGGTAGGTGCGGCTCATTTGCCGGCTATGGAGCGTCTTCGCCAGGGTTCCTAGCGGGCGTAGTGCCCAGGTTGTCAGTGCCGTTAGTCGCTGCAAGCTTCGCACTCGATTCAGCAGCTAGGCTTATCGTGAGAGCTGACAAGGCTGCCGTCTGCGGCCTGGATGGATGCGCCCATGGCTTGAAAGCTGTTTGAGAAGCGAGCCTGAGTCGTCTGAAGTGTGACAGACAGAGTTGGTTTTCTTGGTAGCACCTGTTGGGATGTTTGGACCAGACTGTCGCAGTCGCCTTGAGGTGTCCACGCTCAAGGCTTTCGGGTTTGGAGCTCCCATCAAAAGTGGCAGAACCTGAGGCGTTTATGGCATCCCTTTCAATGCGCCACGCTTCTTGAAGATCGACCCGGCGATGGGGACGAGCCGGGAGGCGAATCGATCGCCCCGTGCAAAGTCGAGCTCGGCTCTGGTCCGCCCCCGATATGTCAGCATGCTGGCCAGCCTTCGTTTCAGGTGGGTGAAGCGCTAGCCAGTGGGGGCTTCAAGTACATGACGGCTGTGGTTGCTCCAAGCGGATGCACGATGCAGGTCAGAATGCTCTAATAACCCCTCCCCTCAAAAACCAGTCTAATCACTGCGCCCATTATATTATCATGGTTCTATCTGGGGACTTCGAGGATCGGGTGAGGATCCCAGGAGTTCGCCTGACCCGGGGTCAAGGCTTCGATTTTGGAGCTCACAGCGACTTCATGGGGTTTAGGGCTTTGGGTTTAGGGTTAGTTTGCTTTAGGCTTCGCAGTCAGCACTCCCACCCAGGAAGGATCTACGTCCCGCCTTTCGATGCCGAGCAGGCTCAATACAGGGGTCGGAATAGTTTGCAATGGTGTTCCCTCAGCATAGTCCCTGTATACACATATGTATATCTATATGTATATATGTATATGTATATATATATATATATGTATATATATATATGTATATATATATGTAAATATACACTCTACGCCTGAAACCCAAAGTCCCCAATATTTTGGACCTTGGCTTTGCACTGATCTGCCGACCTTAACCTCCAGGATGCTGTATTGGAGGTCTCGAAGTTGCAAGGGCCCTGCTTGTCAGACAGAACCTGAAGAAGCTCATTGCGCGCCCCGAATTCCGGCCAGCGCCGCTTGGTCTCATCTCTTTTCCAGTTCCCCTGACAGGCCCCTAAACTCCCTAAACTGAAAGCCATCCTAAACCCGAAACCCCAAACCGCTAAGGCCCCAAGGCCCCCAAACTGAAAGCATGAAGTCCCCGAAGCCGAAGAGGCGTTGGAGTTCGATCCCGCCACGGCCTCCTGGAGGTCCCTGGGGCCCCGCTTCTCCGAGGGCGGGCAGCCGCTCGGCAGAAGCTCAGATTTCCACATTCCGAAGGAGACTCCAAAGGGTTTGGGGTTTCGGATTCCTCCACCCTCCGGTCCAGTAGTGCAAGTTCAAGCGAGGGTCCGTCGGTTGAACGACTTCTCGCGATTTCGTTTAAATTCGGGCCTCACTGTGGTTCCACCTCTCCAGAAGCTTACAGTTCATGTTCAGCCCCAGAAACTCCCGAGCCCTCACTCTGAATTCGGTCAAGGAGATATGTGGCAGCTGTCCTGGCCAGCAATGGAAGCTTGTCGCGTGGAACGGGTCTCACGGGTCTCTGCTTCCACAGTGGTTGCCACATTGCCAGACATTCAGCTCCCAATGCATTCCTGCCGGCGAGAGGGACATAGGTGTCGCGAATTTCTAGAGCTTGCCCGCGGGTTGCTTCGTTGTCAATCTCAGAGGCAAACTTCGGTAATGTAACATGCCGTTTCGGAGCCTTCAGTTCCTCGGGTGCGGAGATGGAGACGATGAGTACAATGACAATTGTACGACGAGAAAGAGCCGTCGGATGATGATGACGACGATGATGCTGACGCCGACGCTGATGCTGTTGCTGATGCCGATGCCGATTGTGATCCAGTCAACAGCTGCCCGTCGAAATTGGATTGAATTAGTGTCAACAGAAGCTAGTTGTGAATTGAGAGTGCTTTGCTGGGCAGTAGCTAAGGAAGCATCTATGCGCTTCCTTGCAATGCCGAGCGTACTCTAACCGCAAGCAGCTCTTCCTGCGCAATCCAATCCTATTCTGTGCATCCTAACGTGGGCAAAGTATGTCGCAAGTATGGAAAAGTGTACAACGTCGGGTAGCAGTAATCGGCGTTGTAGCCGTAGGAGCAGCGGAAGCAGCAGCATCCCAGGGGAGGTGGCAGCACAGGACCTCAAATGACGAGCAGCGACGACAACAAGGGTCATGCTGCTGGTTGTAATGGGAACATCACGATCCTCCTCACAATAGTTCCAATAGCAGCAGGAGTAGTAGTCGTCATCGTCGTCGTCGTAGTCGTATTGGTTCTGGTAGTGGTTGGAGAAGCAGTGATGATAGTAGTGGTAGTAGTCGTCGTTGTGGTGTTGTAGAAGAAAAGTTAGGGGTAGTAGCAGTAGCAGGAGGAGAATTAGAAGCAGTAACACAGCCGCAGCCGCAGGAGTAGAAGTAGGAGCAGGAGTAGTAGGAGTAGGAATAGCAGGAGCAATAGGAGTAGGAGTTGTAGGAGTGGGACGAGTGGGACGAGTAGGAGTCGTAGTCGTAGTCATAGTCGCAGTCGTCGTCGTCGTTGTAGTAGTAATAGTAGTAGTAGTAGTAGTCGTAGTCGTAGTAGTAGTAGTAGTAGTCGTAGTCGTAGTAGTCCTAGTCGTCGTAGTAGTAGTAGTAGCAGTAGTAGTCGTAGTAGTCGTAGCAGTAGCAGTAGCAGTAGCAGCAGCAGCAGCAGCGGTAGTGGTAGTGGTAGTGGTAGCGGTAGCGGTAGCGGTAGCGGTAGCGGCAGTAGTAGCATCAGTAGTAACAGCAGTGGGCTCCGTCTACTGCTGCTGCTACTGCTACTGCTACTGCTACTCCTACTCATCCTACTCCTACTCCTACTTCTACTCCTACTACTACTACTACTANGCTGCTGCTACTGCTACTGCTACTGCTACTCCTACTCATCCTACTCCTACTCCTACTCCTACTCCTACTACTACTACTACTACTACTCCTACTGCTACTGCTACTGCTACTGCTACTCTAACTACTACTACGACTGCCATTACTACGACTGCCACTACGACGACTGCCACTGCCACTGCCACTGCCACTGCCACTGCCACTGCTACTGCTACTGCTACAACTACAACTACAAAAAAACTACAGCTGCTACTACTACTACTACCACCACCACCAGCACCACTGCAAATAGTAGGTCCGATGTCTGAATCCTTCCCTTAGACTTCAAGCACCCGCCTCAAGGCATCCTTGAAATCAGCCCTCTGCAGCGGGACGCGCGTGAGGCATTGCTAGGAGTTTTTGGAGGATTTGAAGCAAGTTGGACACACAGGGAGCATGACTTTCACTCCGCCATACCTCGCCCATGAAACTTTTACCCTTCAACTTACATGTTATTATTGGATCCGGAAGGATTTGCTGGACTCCCGGCAATGTCCCAATTACCATCACAAGCTGGTGATAGAACATGTGACATCTTGGGGCGGGGCCCACAAGCAGTATGCCTGCACTTTAGCGATGCGCCTTCGGCTCTTTCCCTTTAGGCGAACCCGGCAGCCTGCGGTGCAGTAGCACGGTCACAGGCAGGAAAAGAAGGCAACCAGACATCTCGCCGACACAGCCACAGTAGCCCGCATCCTCTTTCCTACGTTTCCGATTGCCCTGAACTCTCCGAAATCTGATGAAATGGTGCTTTTGCAGCCAGATCTCGAGGGGCCATTCGGGCCTTTCTTGCTTTTGCAGGTCGGTCCCAGCTTTCCTCGCGGCCTCTTTCGCTACCAGGCGGCTGTGGTGGCCCCGACTGGGAGGAAGCGCATGACACAGCCCAGGGCCGAGGGATGTTTCACGCTACGATGGAAGCAGCTTTGATAGCTTTTCTGTGAGACGTGAGATCAGGCGGCATCCCGGTGGGCATGTCCACTGTTCAGTACGGCTGGGATGTTGCAGAGCTTTGGGATGTTTTGGATGCGCACTGCATGAAACAATTCTAGGGCCTAGGGTTGTCCTTGATGTTTGGGACTGATTGACAGTTGCCTGGGTATGCGCTCTGCAGCAGCTTCAACGAATGCAAACAAAGCACAGGATTTATGGGATTCCATACGATGCTTCGCGAGCCTCGCCTGAAGAGCTCTTCGTCTCAGAGCTGCGTTGTTCCTGCACAGAGATGGCGCTGTGATCCGTTAGTTCTCGCGTGGCATCCGAGGAGTCCTGGAGTTCGACCCTTCGACCGGTCTTGCGGAGGACATCGGTCATGACCTGGCTGGAGACGGGAGCAGGCAGATCTGGCAACGCGCTACTCGCAAAAGTAGCGTTCTGGGTGAGATCGCTGCAGGTACGCAGCTGCAGCCGTGGCAGAGAACGGCTTGATCTATGCTCCGCCCTCCAGTGCTGAGCGCGTGCTGGAGATAGACCCCTGGAGCCAGCTCGTTCGCGAAGTCGGGCCAATTCTTCGAGGGCTGGCAGAGGTCGATAACGGTGCCGCACCGAGTATGCAGAACTACGCACGAAGGCAAAGCAAAGTGCTGATGGCATGAGCAGCTCGTCCATCAGGTGGGGACAAGTACCAAGCTATTGTCGGCCCGGCGCCCGGTGTTTCAACGAAACTCCGGAAGTTAGTCAGTTGAGTAACTGCGCAAAGATGAGGTGCACCGAGCGGAAAGCTTCTCGCGGTGCCGTACAATGCCGAGCGCATTCTCGAGATAGTTCCCCGACAGCTGGATCTGAAAATGCGGGCCTCGATGGACAACTGTCTCAACACGATGGATTAGCAGAATGTCTCGGGACACTCTCCTGCACAGGGTGGGCATGTCAGAGCCGACACTTGCCACCTGACAAGAAGCATTTGCAGAGCTGGCCGAATCGACTGCCGTCAGGAGCCAAAGACACTTGCCTTTGGTGTGGCTGTTGATGCAAGCATGAGAGAAAATTGGGTTGAGGGTGACTCGTGCTCTGCTGGCGTGGTCGGCATGACCAGCCGTCAAAGAGATATTGGATGAAGTATCGGGCAAGAAGCTGCTAACCAAGGGAGTGCAAGCCACCCCATCGGCCTGACCTTCATCCGCCTCCGTGTTCCAATGCGCTGCCTCTGAGAACGGCCGAGTGCGTGACGTGAGCTCGCCTACTGCTGTGGGAACCTGCCGGTGCCCTGGAGCCCTCTGCACAATCTGCACGCCCGAAGGACACGCAAGCCAAGACCTGCGTCTCTTGCATCATTTCCAGTGTCTGGAAAGCATCTCAGAAGCAGATGCCTCGTCATGCACCGTGTGCGACCTCAAACGCACTCTACAACCGATAAACACTACCCAGCAGGAGAAGTCAAAGAGTCTGAAGAGGTTCGCTTAGCGACGCTGGCACGTCCAGCAGAACGAAGTTGCGAAGGCAGTCGAGCAGATGCTTTGGCAGAAGTTGATTTCCTGAAGCCATCTGAAGCCTTACACGCCTTGGGCCCCACCCTCGTTATTGAACGACAACAGTTAGTTCCAAACACCCGGCAGATCATGGATTCCGGATCTCCTTAGGAGACACGAAACTCTACACGGGTTCAGAACGTGCCTACTTGGTGCTATGGCGCGGACACTCCGGCTGCCATGGGGCAATTCCCAGGCTGGGCAGCAGAGACTGACGGCTTGAGGGCTTCGGCGGCTTCAGGGCCTTTAGGGAGTACTGGTAGGCCTGCAGGCATGAATTGGGCACAGTGCACAGTTCTGTACTTGCAAAGGCGAGCGAGGGTGTGGTCAAACAGCTTCTGCGACTATGTGCGCTTGGAAACACACTCACCTAACTGTGGTTGCTAGTGCTCGTAAGGGTCAGTGTCATGGTCACACTGATCGCCACCAGCACGGGCATCGTCTTCGTCGCAAGATCTCTGTTGGACTCCAGCGATGGTGGAAGGTTTTAGCCAAGCGCGATACACTCGATCCGTACAGATGATTTATGAAAGCATCCTTCTGGTTGTGCTGGCGGCACTCATCGGAACAACTTAGTAAACGCTGCAGCCGACGATAATTACCATTGTTTCGGCGCTTAAACGATCGCAAATGCCGGAGCCTTTGTTCATACCGGTCGCAACAAACTGTACAGTGTACAGTAAGTAAACTCGACTATACACTCTGCAATAAGAGTCGTAGTCGTAGTAGTAGTAGTAGTAGTAGTAGCAGTAGTAGAAATAGTAGTAGTAGAAGTAGCAGAAGCAGTAGGAGTAGGAGTAGGAGTAGGAGTAGGGGTCAGCAGCAGCAGCAGCTGCAGTACTAGCAGCAGCAGTAGCAGTAGTGGTAGTTAAAAGTAGCAATAATCGCACCTAGTAATAATAGTAACAATATTGGCAACAGCAACACCAACACCAACATCAATATCATCACCAACACCAACGCCGACACTAACACCAACGCCAACACCAACACCAACACAAGCAGCAACACCACCACCACCAACAACAACAGCAACAGCAACGGCAACGGCAACGGCACCACCATCAGCAACAACAACAGCAATGTCATCATCTTCTTGTTATTTATTTGTATATTTACCTTCATCTTCCTCATTATCATACTCTCATCTTCATCATCATCGTCATCATCAACTTCAACATCTACAACACCAGCGCCGCCAGCAGCAGCAGCAGCAGCAGCAGCAGCAGCAGCACGGCAACAACAACGGCACTAACAGTCATCATCTTCATAATCGTATGTGGCATGTGCAAGGCCTTCCCTGGCCATCTCTGGGCCCTGGTGCCGCTTCTTGGGCTTCAGGGATGGTTTAGTCTGGCTTTTGGCTTCTTGGGTTGTTTAGAGTTCTGGGTTTCGGGCTTGTGGTCCAGGTCGGAGATTGGGTGTGGGAAAAGTTGAGTCAAGCTGGGCACAGCGTGCAGCAATCTTCGTGCAGTCTGTCGCAAAGCTCCCCTGCATCTTCGAAACTGAAACTGAAGAACCCTAGACAGCGATCGAGAACTGGCAGCTGGCACGTTCCTGTTCATCCGCAACCGCGAATAGACTCAGGCCGTTTCGGTCCTTCGTCTACGGTGTTGGTCACTCGAGGCAAGCGGCAGACAGGCTGTAGAGTGCGCGGGGTGTTCGACTGACGTGCGATGTCTGCATGAACCGTCGAATCTGCTAAGCTAGCACAGGTACAATCGACTGTCACTGCACTGTGGTCTGTGCAGTTATCATGCCTTGTCAGATGTTTATGTCAAGTGCACGCGTGCGAAAAGGTATGCATGTGAGTGTGTCTCTCTACCTGCATGAGGACGACATCCGTGCAGAAAAGAATCGGAAACCCGTAAATGCGAACCCCCTGAACCCTCCTTGGCCAGGGCGCCAGACTTGGACTTGCCAGCCCGAGCCCGGGAGTTGGCGGTGAAGGAGGCAGGATTCTGAAGAGCGGCCCCGGTCTGGTAGAACCATTGTAGAACCCAGGGCTGAGTCCCGTAAAACCAAAACAGCACCCAAACATAAAGGGATCTCCCGAGGTCCCTACTTTATTGGCGTATAGCATATCCCAACCTTGGTTTAGAGTCTTTCTTTTTGTTCCCTATTTCAGATCACTTGGATGGGCTAGTCATGGCATCTGCAGTTCTGTATGTCCACTTGTCGCTTGGAGGCCGGGGAAGCGGGCGATGAGGAGGCATCGGAGAATGAGCATCGTCTGTGGATATGAATGTGCAGATTAGCACATATATGCATAATATATACATATATATATATAGATATATACGTATATGTATGTATGTATGTATGTATACGCATATACATATGCATTCTGTATACATAACATATGCGATATTCTGTCTTATGTGTGTTTATAAAAACAAATGAGTATAGTACACACATCTACCAACATATATGAACATGTGCATATATATACACACATACACACATAAATATATATATATATATATACATACATATTTCAACATGCGTATACTATGTCTAGGGATATGCAGGTATACAGCCGCATACACGTATACGATGGATGGATGTTTTGTGCATGGCAGTCTGTATGTATGTACATATGTACGTAAGTACGTATGTATGTATGCATGTATGTATGTATGCACGTACATACGTACATATGTATTTACGTACATGGTAAGTAGGTCGGTAGGTAGGCACGCAGGCAGGCAGGCAGGCAGGCAGGCAGCCAGGTGGGTAGGTATGCAGCGGTATGCATTGACGCATGTCAGCTTGGTTACTAGCGACAGTCGAGAGTCTGTAATTACCTGTCTCGCAGCAAGAGTCGGAGTCTGGATGATGCCATCAGCACACCCAGCCAAGTCCGACGTGTTCATGGCAAGGTCCGTCTTCGTAATTCTATACTGTCTGGTAATCGTAGTGATACCCGTAAGCCCATAAATTTTAAATTAACAAGTATTCATGATGACAACAACATCCGTCAAGATAGTATGAACCCAGCACGGATGAGTAAGGTTGATTGAAATAAAGCAAATTCCATGTTGATTGCACCAGCAGTAAAGTAGTAGCGTTTTCAGCAGCACTGGACCTATTCGTACTTGCAGCACTGGCTGTAGCAGCAACTAGCAACATCGCTTGAAGACCACTGCAAGCCACAGGTGTTTCTTCTTGCATGTGGTACTGTTGATCAGCTGCAAAACTGTTTAGTAGCACCCATGATGCCAAAGAAGTCAATTATTCTTGCCCGATTCTACCGTAGGCGTCATAGTACTAGTCAGCCGTCGTCAGAATGCCAATCAGATTGCTAATGGAGTCCCATGAATTGCATTCATAACGCTCTTTAGGTTAGCCGTATACGTCACCGTAGTGGTGACGTAGTACGTACGAACGCAGTGCAGAATGTGTCCGAAACGTTTTTGTTGTAATTGCATTTAGTGTACTTTCATGCGAGGGCTGTGGTTTTTTCGCAAGGCATATTGATTTTCAGCATGGCGTCACGCGAGCAGACTTTAAAAGATCTTGGCAGCAGGGGTGTTCACGGTGCTCCGAGCAGAGCACTCTGGGCAAGGGTAAGGTGCGGCGGTAGATGCGGAGGAGAGGGGAGATGCACATGTTTGTGCGGCACAGCCGTCACAGACGACACACAAACAGATAGACAGAACAGACAGACACAGACAGACAGACAGACAGACAGACAGACACACACACACACACAGGCAAAACCGTAGTAACCCGATGGATGGGCAAATAAATGATTGCATGTTCGACAGACTACTATATGTGCAAAGTCTGATAAACAGTCATACAACAAGAATGTATATTCTCTGTTATCATATCATATCATATCATGCCGTACGACATTATTTTGTCTTATCTCACGTTACATTGTATGCTAATTTCATATCACTTTATGTGTATACATGAACAGGCTTGTTGCGAATCCCTCTTGCAAGGTAGGTTGGAGTACTCTGGCCAGGCGTGGCTCGACTTCGAGGAACGGGCACTACAGCGCTGTGGTGCCTGGCGGGGTCCGGAGGTGGTGCAGGTGCATCGACGAACGAGAGAGTGCCTTGCACCTCAACCCCACAATCGCGAGCACGCAAGCACTTTGCTCTCGGGTAGGAGAGTGTATGCGAAAGTTTGAAACGTGTGAGGTGTGGGGTATGGATTTTGAGCCTTCGCATGCTTCTTTGTGGTGTGGAGCGCGTGCCTTGCATGCAATCGTGCAAGGTTCCGGATTTCTGATTTTCAAGACGGTGCTTCTGCAAAAGTGCCCTTCGTCTAAGATGGATGCCCACATCGTTGTGGCCAGGTCCTGCACGCATGCGCAGTGGCACAAAGGCGGCCAAAGCGTTTGCTCGCCAAGCTTTCCAAGGCCATCCGGGTGGTCCTGTCCTGGACTTTCGAGAGTAGGGTGTGGTCTTGTGCTGTCTTCTGGGACTTGGATCACGCTGTGTAGAACACGCCATCCGTCTGAAGGCTGCGTAGTGTCAGGAATCTTTGTTTTGATGCGTGCTCTTCGCTGACTCAAAACCACCGGTCTTTTGGTGCTTCCTCCGCCCATGACAGAGCAAGTTTGATATCTGGCGATGACTCTTAGCCAGAGAATCGGTGACTCAGCGCACGCCTTCCAGGACATCCCCGACAAGCTGCCCCAGTTCGATGTGTCGGCGCTGTGTTTCTCGGCAAGCCTTCAGCAGTCCTCAGATGATTTAGTATCCTGGACCACCCCCTTGCGGCTGACTTCTGGGTGCCATACCTGCTTTGCAAAGGCTCACAAGCATCCTATGCTTTGAAGGTTCTATATCGGGGTCCCGCCAGAGTCCCGTGTTTTCTGAAGCCACTCTGTGCCGCCCTTGTCCTTCTCAGGCATTTGCTTGCACACCTTCGCACAGCTGCGCTCCCGAGACGCTTCCTTGTTCTCGGTGGTGACACGGCGCGTGCTGCAGCCAGATCACAGGGAGGAATCTTGGCAGCTGCACTATGTTATGTTTCAATCGGATGCGTCGCGTGCCAGGGCTAGAAGAGTCAGTAGACACTCTCGGAATACAAAGAGATGTTGGCCTTCTGAAAGAGAGAGCAAATCCCTCTGGCTGAGCCGAAGAAGAGGGAGAGGGAGCTGTGACCCTGCCAGGAAAGCATGGGTTTCGAATGCGGGTCGGAATGGCGGGTGGGCGTGTTTAGACTACTTGTTCCAGCGTGCTGCATCCACCCTGTAACTCTGCATCTTTCAAGATGATGAGTCCACATGGCAGAGGACAAAATAAAAGATGCAGACAATGCCTCGGGAAATGCCGGCATAAAGTTGTGCTGTGTTTACTCCCCCCAAACACCAACATCAGGGGCCTTTCGGCGCGGCAGGCTTACACCCGGTATGCCATGCCGATAGACAGAAAGAACAAGAGTTGGGCATCTGAGGAGCTGGGCCCATCTCATCTCTCCTCGTTGCTTTATTCGCATGCGCGCATCCTCGCTTTTGACAAAGGTCTTGTGAGGCGGGCGCGACCCATATTGCAGTATCGTTAAACTAGCTGGCCTGGTTCTCTGCAGCAGAGACCGTCTATTCAGCAGAAGTTAGTTTTTTTCTCACGCTTGAAGGCTTAATTTGCAAGCACATCCGCACATCCTGGTCAGGTGTCGACGTAGCATATGCATTGAACTTGATGTGGTTCCATTGTCTGAGGACGTTTCACAAGTTCACATTGACATGGAAAAGATCACAGGATCCGAAAGGACAGTGGCGATGCCTGTTCAGGCTCGCGCAGAAGAGCCTGGCGGACGACCGGCGTGCTTTTGAACTGGAGGAGAACTTCGAGCAGCCCAAGGGCTTGCTTCATAGGATCACACCTCCGCTCCTTGCTTCAGGACCTGGCGACAGTGCTTCAAGCATTCGCGACGCTTCGCTTGGGCCATAGACCGGCATAAGAGTCTCGGACTACGAAGGTCCGGGCTGCAAGGGTACCAAGTAGCTTGTGCACTCTCGAGTGCAAGTTCCTCTATACTGGCCGTAGCCGTAGCCGCCTTGGCCCAGGTGCTGAGGACGTCCGCCTCTCTGGGAGCAGCGCGCGCCTCGTGGCGAAGGCAGCACCCGCAGCGCCGCTGCCGCTGCTGGCGGACCTTCTCGAGGTGAAGTGCAGGTGTTTGGCAGGAGCTTCGGGGGTTCAGGCTGGGGTCTCTGATCTGTACGTGTGGAGGATGATCCCGGACCAACTTATGATCGCTTTTCGAGGAGCGCAGGCACCAGATAAAGTGGTTCAAGGAGGGCTCGTTTGGTACTTGGGAGGGCATCTCCGGTCGCCGAACGGACTTGTGTTGTGATCTCGAGTTTGTCAGAATCTGAGAGTTACAATGGTTGTCGCGGGGCTGATTTCTGATTGCTTGGCCGTTGACCAGAGCCTTGAGGTTCTCTGTGCAAACAGGTGCATGAAAGCAGCAATTACGCCTTACGCAAGCAGATGGCATCAGCACCATCGAGACGCGGCAAACAGCTGTAGTCCGAAGCACAAGACGATAGTGATAGGTTCCAAAGGCCCTAGGTTTCCTACTCCCACCGCCTCACCCCGCGTCCGCCCAAACCCCCCCTCCCATGTCCTTACAGCGATCGCCATGGCCTCACCAAGCAGCTGGATGTCGTCCGAATCCTACAGCGAAGTCGGGTTGCGAGATGCCTCGGCCATCCTCAGCCTTTCGACGTCCTAAGTTGAAGTGGTGGCCACCAGCAGGTGCACGTCTCTGAAAAGTCCGACCTCAGGTCGTTGGTGGCCGGAGCTCTTACTGGGTTCCTGGTCATCTTTCGCGACGTCAGCACCCAAGCAGCACCGAGAGACTTTTCCAGAGGAGGGCAAGGTCACACTCAGCTCATGCGAGGTTCCTGGCATGACATCATGTACTAGTACCAATACACGTATATGTACCACAGATGTTTCAATCCCTAGGAAGCCCTCGGCCTCAAAACGAGAGACTCCGAACAACCAGAAGCCAGAAAGCCCTCAAGCCCCAGAATAGGGTTGAGGGGAATATTATACAAAAAATGATAATCAGGAACCCCAAAAACCCTATAGTCTAATTAGTCTAGGCCCCTTTCATGAAGCCCTCGACGAAGGGCTTCGGCTCAATCTCTGAAACTCCGAGGTTTTGCTTTGGTCTACTGCGCACCCAAAGTGCTGCGCCCACATCAGGTACTCATGTGGCTCTGCGGCTCTTCGGGCTTAAGATGCAAGGTTTCGGGCTTATGCAATGGATCTGGGGTGGTAGAAGCAAATGCTGGAGTGTGGATACTCTGGCTCCAGAGGCGGGGGGTTGCTGGGAGCCTTCCGGCTCCCTGTGGGGTCCAAAGGGAAACCCCGGGTTTCATGCTAAGGGCGGAGGGCTTTTTGCATTACGGGAGCTGCTGAGCTGCTGAGCTGCTGCGTCTAACTGCAAAGGGCTCCGAAGGCTTTAGAAGCGCCATGCTTGGTCACATTTGTCGCTCGCACGAAGCCTCGCACCCCTGGAGGAAAAGGACTCTCTGTGTCTGTCTGTCTGTGTCTGTGTTAGTCAGTCAGTCAGTCAGTCCGTGGGCGCGCGCGGGTGTGTGTGTGTGTGTGTGGGTGTGTGGGTGTGTGTGTGTGGGTGCGCGTGCGTGCGCGGGCGCGCGCGCGCGCGGGTGTGTGTGTGTGTTTGTGCGTGTGTGCGTGTGTGTTTTTTTTAAATGTGTGCGTGCGTGCGTGCGTGCGTGCGTGCGCGTGCGCGTGCGTGTATGTACAAACAACGCTCGGGTTTTTTTAATGGCTGAATCCCTGACTGCACTAGACTATGTATGATGCAGCAACAGTCAAGATGAGCAGGGCTGTTAAGAATTATGCCCGCCCCAAACAGTGATGGAGCACCACGACGACACCAGGATCATAGGACCACCAACACCACAAAAAAGCCACGAGAAGAGCGCCGGGAGACCAAGCCACCGCCAGGCGACAACCAGGAAACCAGCAGGAGACCCACAAAACAACCACGAGGAGACTGCCGGGAAGCGGGGGAAGCAGCCGCCCCATGTACTTGCGGGATTCAGAGTTTCCGGTGCTTTGTAGGTGCTTATTCCCCCCCTGTACAGACACCACAGCAGCAGTTCGCAGAACCTTCTGGGTGCGCCCGGCGCACTCACCAATTCTGTTTATTCCCAACCTAAGAAACCAGTGGGGGAAAAACAGAAATCGGAAGAGCAATCCCAACGCGATCATCAATGAAGGGGGCTGCACTGCCCTGAACTGGGTCTCCTGCCAGGCAGCGGTAACTGCATCGCTGCTGCTTTCTTCAGCAGTCGCTCAATGTGTTTCTGGGTCGCTGTTTGGCAGCTTTTCAAAGCTTTCAGCGTAGGTGATTGCTTGAACTCTGCCATACTGCTAGCCGCCAGAGCCCTCAGACCCTGACCTATCTGGGCGTTTCTACAAATTTATGCTGACAGGACCGTAATCCTAATCCTGAGGTCCGGGGAACTCCATCTGAGCTCTTTGCCCACCGAGGTGTACTCCTGGCGGCACAGCTTTCCCACAGTCGTGGCCTGCGCTTCCTCCTTGGCTGTTCCGTTTCAGAGTGCCGGGTCTGCAAGCTCTGGCTGTGCACCCAGACGCGCTGAATGAAATCAAGCAGGCTAGCACGGTTTTACATCAGAGCTTCCTGTGGGAGACGTTCTGTTCTTAATCATTTCCTGCATAAGAAAATCCCCGGATGCCAAAAGGTGCTGTTTCTGTATCGATTGCGAGATCCTTGGGCCAACGCTCCGAGTCAGTTCTGGCAACTGCTGCTTGCTTGAAGTCTTTGAGTCTTTGACTGTTCCGTGGCATTGCGGCCCTCGGGCTTGGTCTTGGAGATTTCAAGGCTTGGGGTGCAGAATTGGTGCACGGAGAGTCGCTCGGTGCCCGATCCTCTTCAAAGTGTTCTTCTGACCTTCAGAGACCTCACCCTTCAGAACTGAGGTGGAATGGCCTTGTTTCGGCAGTTTTCTACTTTTGGATCCTTACTGCAAGAGTGACCTAGACCTACATTTTGGAAGTGGCCCAAAAACCCCAAATCCAAGAGCTCAGTCCCTGAGATCCAGGTTTTGGCAACCTTCTCGCTGACTGCCCTGGTCTATGGGCTTCTGGTCTTCCTTCTTTCCTTCGTGCCCATCCTGGACCCTCAGCTAGCTCCCCAAAGCCCGTTCGAAGCCCCGATACAAAAACACCCGTGCAGCTACCCTGGCACAGAAGCCTTTGTTGAAATCCGTAAAGGAACAAGCCCGGTTGTAATGCTTAAGGAAGGTGTCCACGTTGAAACAAAGCCTTTGGCCACCTGCAGGACCATCTCAAAAGCGCCTTCCCGCAACCGGTGATGTGCGCCTTCTTCCTGGTTGCAGGCGCAGAACACCTGGCATGGAGAACCTTCTCACATTTGTCAATGCTGCTGCTACTCTACGCAGTGCTATCTATGACTACTCTACTTCTTCGCTGCCGCCCTTTTATTTGCGCTACCGTACAGGTACATGCCATTGCAGCGCCGTTGGCCAAAAACATGTAGACGCTTTAAAGAAGGTGGCGAGCTTTACTCTCCCAGCCTTCTACCTGCTAGTGGTCATAAGCACAGTAGTCGTCATGATGGAATGTGGCCACCGTTGACTTGCTTGGCCTTTTTAGCAACCCTGGTAATAGCCTTTGTAGTAGCCCTGACAGGTATCGGCATGCTTCAGGGTGCCCTGGAGCTGGTGTGTGGGCAGCCTCTGCCTGGCACCCAGATGCAGCGACGATACATAGACGCTTCAGTTTTTATACACTTCTTCATGCTGGAATGTGGATACACTCACGATCTATAACTACATGAATATATCTGTATATGAGACAACACTAAATGTCTCCGAACAGTAGTCTACAGGAGGGCCTTGCTAAGGTCGATGCGATGAAGCATTGGGAAACGATAGGGGAAACCCCAAAAAAGATACCCTCAGCTTGAAGACCAATAGCTCAAGACTGTTATTTCGGGTAGTTCTGCAAAAACTGGTACTGGTACTGCTACTCCTACTCCTACTACTACTACTACTGCAACTGCAACTGCAACTGCATCTACACTACTACTACTACTACTACTACTACTACTACTACTACTACTACTCCGCCTGCGGCTACTACTACGACGACGACGACGACGACTACTACTACTACTACAAGTACTAGGACTCGGACTCGGACTCGGACTAGTACTAGTACTAGTACTAGTACGACTACTAACTACTACTAACTCTACCAACTACTACTACTACAACAACTACTACTACTACTACTACGACTACGACTACTACTACTACTACTTCTACTGCTACTGCTACTGCTACTGCAATGGTACTGCTACTGCTACTACTACTACTACTACTACTACTACATCTACAACTACTACTACTACTACCACCACCACGACGACGACAACAACAACAACTAATTACTACAACTACTACTGCTACTACTTCTACTGCAGGTTAACGTAGAGAGACCAACCAGCCACTGAACAGTCCAATTTTTGGTAAACTGCTGGTGATCTAAAACGATACCCCAAACGATACCTCAACGATACCCAAAAGTTTGCTGAGGAGGATGTTTGTGGGACCATGCGCATTCGCTTTGTACAGACAGCATCTAACACACGTCTGCTGATGAGTCCCATACCCCACGCACAGGCCGCCAAGAAGCATACTTAGGCTCCGCCTGGAGCGACTGCTTCATCTAGCTTGCTTGCCTCGTCTGAATCAAAGAGTGCCACCGGTACTTTATCTAGTTTAACATGAGTCAAAGATGCAGTCATGTGCCTAGTAAAACGATAGGGGAAACGAAAAAACGATACCCGTTCTCCAGGGCCCGCTTCTGGGAACAATAATATTGGCGCGGGCTCATATGTAGCAAAGGGGAAGCCTATTAACCTGGGACTGGCATTTGCCAACAAGCGTGTTTTGATTGCGTTCCGGCGTGAATGGCCTTTGCTGTCCTTTCCCTTCAACAGGTTTGGCGGCCGTGACTTCCAGGCCCAGCAGCTTTGGTTTCGTGGCAAGTCGGCAGCCTGTGAGGAAGACTGTAGAGTTAGGGTTTATGAATGTTGGATTTTGGCTGCAGGTGAGATTCTGGAGCCATGGCTCGCTTAAGCAGCTCGAAAGCTGGAGAGTTGATGGGGTGGCGGAGATGAGCCTATGCAGCGAAGCCGGCTGGCAACACCTAACAACTCCCAATCGTAAAACTACGTAACCGGACCCATACCCCTTTCAAAATCAACCCTTGTAGTTTGGGCAGCTGCCCTGTGGCGAGGCAGCTGCCTACGCCCAAATGACTCTTACTGTCCTCGTGGGTGCTGCCAACCGGGCGGGATCCAAGTGGCTGTGACTTGGTGTCAGGATTTAGGGTTCTAGCTAGGATCTAGGAGGGCAATTTCGTGGAGGAAGGTTGAAGAGTGTGTTTATGAATGCAAAGCCTCAGTATTGGATTGGTCTCAGACGTGGCAGACGAGTGACTGCTGTCACAAACTGTTGTGGAAGCATCAAGTCGAATGATACTGGTGCTGCTGGGATGTTCGTTCGCTTTGCTTCCGTGCCGCACATTCCCTTGCTCTCTCGTGGGGGCAGGGTTCACGGTTCTTCCCTGGCCAACGCACCGTTTCTAAGGCGACACTTCGCCGTGTTGCCAGCGAGCCTCTGCCTTCAGAAGCTTGGAGAATTCTAGTACACGAGATGGCCAGAACACGCTGCAACAATCCTCAACCCAACCCTACAAATCTGACGTTGTTGGTCGACCTGGTCGAGTGTTCATGTTGCCGACGCCTGTGTGAACCGATGCACCTGTTTTCACGCTCGGGTGGTGTATCTTCATGTATCTTCCGCGGTTCATATGCGGGCAGTAGATGGTACATGTGGGTTCACAGTCTTCTCTACCTTCAATCGAAAAGTATGCCCTCCCTCGCAATCGTCACCCATGGCTGTAAGCTTGGAGCCGGCAAAAGCCGCAGCGTAAGACAGACATGAGTTCTTAGGCCTTCGTAAGGCGGTCTGCTGTGTTTGGCAACCCTAAACCCTAAAGCCTGAATGGAGCCTTCCAACCACAGCTGCTACTTCCACCTATTGCGACTGATGTGCATCTGCTATTGCTGTTCTTCCGGCCATTACACGACTCTTACAGCCCTGAAGCCCAAGCCTTAGACTCTGAATACTCAGAAGGCCCCCTGCTCCCTGACTAATCTAAAGTTTGTAACAGTTACTTGGTAGTACTATTTATTCCTCTTGGGTATTATAAGCATTGACAAGTAAGCTTTATTGTAGCCTGTATAAAACCCCCATAGTAGCCCAAATCGTCGCACTTGAAGAAACCCTGACGGTTAAACCTTAGAGTAGCCCTTGTAGCCTAAACCCCTAAAGCCTAAACCCTAAACCCTTAAACCCTTAAACCCTAAACCCTAAACCCTAAACCCTTAAACCCTAAACCCTAAACCCCTCAACCCTCAACCCCTAAACCCTAAACCCCTAAACCCTAAACCCCTAAAGCCTAAACCCCCAACCCTTAAACCCTAAACCCACCACCCAAAAAAAGAAACAAACAAAAAACCCTAAACCCTAATCCCCTCTGGAGGATCCTGGGCTTTTTCCTTGGCCTGGGCCTCCTTGGGGAGGACTTGGGCACCGCGAGGAAAGCAGGCGCTTGGTAAAGAGGGGAGGGAGGGTTTCTACAGGGTTGATGAGGATGTTTAAAGGGTGAAGAAAGGTTTCATCAGGATTCAGAGTTTCTAGATTTAAAGGGTTGAATGGGGGGGGGGAGAGGGGTTTTCTGAAGGGTTTTGTGTGGGTGTTGTTGGCTTCCGGGTTTTGTGGCTTCCGGGTGCCTGGAACTTTACCAGCCTGAACCTATCTGGTAAGTTTCTGCGGGGAACTTTGATGTTGATGAGGTATCGTATTAGGTATCCGCCAGAAATGAACTTACCACTGTGGCCGGCATAGTTAGTAATGATGTCACCTTCACGGTCTGTGTATGACTATACTTATGAGTATACTCTAACGTACCTTAAAGCCCTGTTCTTAGCAGAGCTTCGCAACATGGAGCAGTTTCAATGCATGCAGCCTTCGACGCTTAGAACCTCGGGGACCTGTGACCCCAGAGGCGCTTGGACCTTAGAGGCCGTTCGTTGCCATGACGCTCACGGCTTTACTTGCCATTCTGACTTCATTACTCATTACCATCACTACTAACATGTGTTCCCCAAAACCTACTGAGAGGCCACAGTGGCTAGTGCGGCGGAGAGACGGAGCACACCCCAGCCTCAGAAACAAAAAAAGCTAAACCTAAAGCCCCCAATGGCAGTTAAAACCAACAAGAACAGGAAGAAGAAGAAGAAGAACAACAACAACAAAGAACGAGCCTGAGATCAAATGGGCAACCCAAAACCATCCCTTGCACAGCTGCTATGACTGTCGAGGCTGGCTTTGGGAGCCCATGGCGCCCATAGACCTGGCAGGCGCCCCGGAGGTTTCAGGGAGTTTTCGGAAATTAATGTAGGGGCTTAATAATTCGCTCCGCGCCGACCCAGCGCAAAGACTTCATTCGGGGGGAGGGAGGGGGGGGGTTAAGGCCCTTATATTGGTAACAGCAAGAATAGCAACAGCAAAGGGGTGATGAAAAGGACAGCAATACTTGAAGCAAAGTAGAGCAATAGCTATCGGGAAGAAAAAGATCAGTAAGATTACAAGGCGCAGTTGTCGAGCTTCTGGGGCATCAGGGTCTGAAGGCTTCTTGTCTTTCTAGTCCAGTGGAGCGCCCAGTTTCAAGCATAATATGTGTATATATATGTATGTATGTATGTATGTATGTATGTATGTATGTGTATACACATATATATATATAATGTACACATCTGTAATACATTACTAGCAAATTTGAACAACTAAATGTGTGTGTGTATATATATATATATAATGTATATGCTCATCTGGAGTGGCATTCCCAGCAGCTTGTGGATCTAGACAGCCAGCCATACCTGTAAGGGATTGCTTTGTTTGTCATGAGACTGGAGATATCTGGAGATTGCCCATGCAGGAAAAGGAACGCACAACGTCAACAATATGGAATGGAGCACCGCTTTCATACTTGGGACACGCAGGCTGACACCCTAAGCACTCAAGACCTCAGACCTGTAGAGACCCTAGACTTGTTTCGGGGCCACGACATGACCCAGGCCTGCCGGATCCGTTTGAAGTGGAGTGGTCGGTGGTCAGATCTCAGCTGGGCTCGGTCCTCTCCTTGTACCTCGGATGCAGGGGAATCGGTTTCGTGGGAGCAGCGCTGCGGCCAAGACGCGAGACCGACTTAAACTTGGATTCTCTCGGTCGGGGGAAGTACGGTAATGTGTGCCCGGCCTGCCGGGCACCAGACTTGGCGCAAGGATCAGAGAAACAGTGTGCTAGATTCGGTTCAGGGCACGCACAGGCATGTACACAAGCTCAGTTTGACACATTGATAGAGCAGTGTCGTCTATGTCAGGGTGGTTATGCTCGTCGTGGACTTGATGACCACACTGCTTCCTCTTGAACTGATGACACCAACAAAGTCGATCAAGATGGATGACGAGCGGCTTGTTTGCTACTGAAGGGTGAAGGTCCTAAAGCATCCTTCGGTGTTGGCTTCAGGTCATTAGTTCAGGGTTTCATGGCAGGCTTGGCATGTAGTCATGACTGGGATGTTGAGGCTGTTACGGCTTCCACTTTGAGCTTGTCAACACAATTGCACAGCTCGGCAGGTTTCGCATTGCGGGCTGCTCTTCGCTGGCGGGAGCTGTCTTCGGCAGCGTCTCGTATGTGTCGCTGTCACCTACACGGCTGACACTCAGCCCCAAGCCTAGAAGACAAGGATCTGCGCGTAAGAACAGTCTGGTCTTGGCCCTCCACCCCCGACTGACTACGCTACAGTAAGTGTGAGGCCGTTGCAAAGCACTCTGGAGCAATTGGCTCCAGAGCTTTCGAAAGCGTGTTGAGTTTTGCTTTTTTGCAATTCTGTCATAGGCCTTGCGCACGTGTCGCTAGGAAGCTCTCATTGCCCCACTTGAACAATTTGAATTGGTCTCACAAAGGCTGTCACTCTTTGCCTTCCCTTCAGGGTCTCCTCAACCACCATGCTGACCTCGAAAGCCAAGGAATGTGGATGCGGGTGGTACCGGACGTGAAACTGGGCTTATTTCCGCTGCACTTTGCGTACTTTGGATGCCCGGCCGCAAACGAGATTCTGTCAAGCACACGCTCCATCGTCCCAAGGTCCTAGAATTACCAGAGCTGGCATGTGGGGAGACCTAATGTCAGGATCTGGCTCGGGCCAGCGCTCACTGCCGGAGTGCCAAAGTTCGTGGTCGGAGGCGCGAGTAAAGCGGCACCGCGTAGTTACGGGAGAGCTTTGGAGAGCTTCGGTATCTTGCTGTATTCTAAATTCGTTTTGGGCGGCTTTCAGCGCCCACACTCCCCGCGCCAGGCATGCTCTGCCACCTGGCCTTTGGCTACATACTGGATGGTCTGTGGGAGCCGAGGGCACTGCAGCTCGTCTGCAACTAGCTGCTCCTGCTACTACTGGAGTCGTTGCCCTCAGCGGATAGGCGTGCACAAGAATCGTGCTTGGCAAGGCTGTCTTTCGGGGACTACGCTATCATCCTGGCCGTGTGCCTAGTGCCGGGAGGGACGGCCCTGACAGGGCCCGGTGTCGAGTTGATAGTATGTGCATCTATGTGCAGTACTCGAAGGGGGCTTAACAGTCACCGGGACAGGTGAGACCACAAGGGAACATGGGAGCAAAGATTACAATCAGGTACCCGGCGTTCGTACCGAAGGTTAAGGCATAGAGCATAAGTGCTGATAGAGCATACAAGAATCTTGACACACCCTCCTCGCAACCCGACGTCCAAGATCTCATCTGATGCTCGTTCTTTGGGATCTCGAAAAGTCTGTAGCATCCGCCGAGAACATGTCCCTGGCACATAAAACAAGCCTGACACCATCACGAACATTCACCAAATGGCGGCTCCCCAGAATACAACAGTTTTTGGGACATGCAAGTATCCACGTTTATCGAGCTAGCTCTTCATTTTTTTTGGAAGGTGCCCCTGGCACACTCTGCCTTGTTCTATCTGCTGGTATTTCGGTTGTATGCCAATATGCCGTAGGCCTACACAAAAAGTCCCAAGGCAGAAGGAAGATCCCATGCCAGAGTCTCTTCCGGTAACAACAGCCAAGCACGTATCACGAAGAATACGGGCAGTGGGCCTTGAAGATAATCACGGGGTGCTGAAGCCCGAAGTCATCTTTTTGCGAGGGGCGGCTGCGTTTCGGGAGAGCAGCCTCTTCCGTCGTGCATGGGCCTGTCGAAAGACAGCCAGATTCAGCGTTCCAGTTTCTGCGCTCGGGCCTACCCTACCCGGCCCGAGCACATGGTTGTTGATAGAAGTTCCCTGAAAAGTCTTCGCTTCTGGAAACGGCAGCCAAAGGCCATGGTACTCTACTATGTGGCTACAGACCTGGTGCCTGCCATTCTGGTGGGTTTGGCCCTCTGCAGCTCTCCGGCCTCAACGGCTTCTAGGCCCCACTCTCAAAGCAGTTCCCCAGATGCCTTGAAGCCCCTCCGACATACAAGTGGCCCATACCCCGAAGCAGCACATGTTGAAGCAACCTTTGAAATGCCACGAAGGTTTCAACTTCATGCTGCGCTACTCGCAGAGTGGCCCGTTGGAATTTGTCACCACTGCAGGCTCGGGGAGACCTCCAGCAGCGGCTGTAGACTGTAGACTGGAAGTCTGCATATAATAGTGTAGACGGGATGGATAAAGCAAGGGAGAACGTGCTTGAAGTCTGGATTATGAAGCCGGCTGAGGTTCAGGCACAGCTGGATAGATTTTTCTTCGGCATCAGCCGGGCTTCTGTCCGCGTGCTGGCAGCTGAAAGTGTAGAAAGACAGGTCGAAGTCCATGTAGTCACGTAGTCTTTCTGAATCTGGGCTTCACACCTGGCGGTGCTCTTCTGCAGGCGAGGCGGCCATGTTTTCAAACCGCTATCGCCCTGCCGACGACCGCTTGCATCTCGGCTGGCTCATCTTCTGCCAGTCCCAAGCGAGTTGATGAAATCCCCCTCTTACTTTTCAAACAGAACACGCCTTCGTCATGGCTGAGCTGAGGTACTTGAAGACCTCTCCAGGCGCGAGCTTGAGGATACCAACAGCTTGAGCTCAGCACTGTCCCCACGTGTACGCTTTATTTCCAGCAAGGCACTCGAATGCCTAAGGGCCCAAGGCGAAGCATCTTGCTACACGAGCATATCATTGCATAACCTTGTAGAGGGCCGCAGAAGAGCCTACCAGCATCGGTTTCGAGGCATCGTGGTAGCTCGCACCTTCTGCAGCCAGCTCTTCTTCGGCTCCATCGCAGCCATTCTCGGGGAGGCTCCTCGACAAGTTGCAACTCTGAGGTTCAGCAGTCCAGAGAGTTGAGGTCTTCGGGGCTTCAGCAGACGGGGATCCCATCCACGGATCGCTTCGAGCGACTTTGCAATGATCTGACCTTCGAGCCGAACTCAAGAGGTCGGCCCTTGGTTGAAAGAGGGGCGCTTCCTGTTGCTGGACTTGTCCAGCTTACGCCTCTTGTCTTCCAGGGTAATTTCGGCTTTTGAGTCCACTATAGAGGTCTGAATGAGGTTCCCAGATTTCGGGCTCCGCTTATCTGTACGGGTCCGCCCCGGTATTACACCGTGCGCATGGCAGCCCTAGAACTGCCACAACCCGGGTTAGGAGCAAAGTTCCAGGCACCTTCCTGTTGAGGTTGTCAATTGAACCGGACTCGCCTTGCAGAGCACAGATCTTGAGAAACCGACAGCAAACCTACAGGACCTACACAAACCACCCCACCTCTGAATTCTTACTTGTGCTTTGAAGCCTACAACCACCCCCGTTTGTTGAACTTGAAACTATGCTTTGTACGTACTAGTAGTTAAAGCCTAGATGGCATAAAACTTTCTCTCTCGCTCTCCTCTCTCTTTCTTTCTGTCTGTCTATATTTCTATATACATATATATGTATACCATATCCACACACACATTTATATATTTATATATGTATATAATTATATATTTATACATATAAATGCTACCCCCCTTCGGCACACAGGTGTTCGTCTTTATGCTGATGCTTCGCTGAAGTGGCGATTCTGGCAAACATGTGTCAATCAGGAAATATGGATGTTGTGTCAACAGTCTGTGGCAAAAGCAGCCGTGAGCAAACACGAAGGAAATCGAGCAGAAAAGGGTGCGAGCGCACGCGCACGCAGAAAGAAGCAAGCACTGGCATAGGAAAACATGTTTTGTCAACGTAGTAGCAGTAGCGGTAGTAGTAGTAGTCGTCGTCGTCGTAGTCGTCGTCGTAGTCGTAGTCGCGTCGTAGTGGTAATCGTAGTAGTCGTAGTAGTAGTAGTAGTAGTAGTAGTAGTAGTAGTAGTCGATAGTCGTAGTCGTAGTCGTAGTCGTCGTCGTCGTCGTAGTCGTAGTCGTCGTAGCAGTAGCAGTAGCAGTAGCAGTAGCAGTAGCAGTAGCAGTAGCAGGAGCAGGAGCAGGAGCAGGAGCAGGAGCAGGCCTCGTTTTCACGAGCTCCAAGAGCAGGAACAGGAGCCGGAGCCGGAGCCGGAGCCGGAGTCGGAGCCGGA
>BGNK01004011.1:43280-61836 GCA_003297005.1 Symbiodinium sp. clade A Y106
AGGAGTTGGAGGAGGAGGTAGGAGGAGTAGGAGGAGGAGGAGGGGTAGGAGGAGGAGTAGGAGTAGGAGTTATAGGAGTAGGAGAAGGAGTAGGAGAGGAGCAGGAGTAGGAGTAGTAGTAGTATTAGCAGTAGTAGTAGTAGTAGTAGCAGTAGTAGTAGTAGTAGCAGCAGTAGTAGTAGTAGTAGTAGTAGTCGTCGTAGATAGTAGAGTAGGCGCAATCGGCCAGGCCTGCCCCCAGGTCTCCCTTCAGCGTAGACCCAGCCCTGCCCAGGCCAGCCCTCAGCCTAGCTTACTCGAAACTGCAAACCGTAGGCCCTAGACTTTCTCGAAAAAAACAGACTCGAGAAAGATGCTCAAACGTCAGAACGTCAACACGCTTTCAAACTCAAAATTTCACTGCGTTCAAGCTTCAAACTTTCTTAAAGCTTTCGACTTGTCGAACTCCGCATCTTTCTGGCTTTCAAACTTTCGAAGTTTGAAGGTTTATCCCCTCTCCCTTTAATTGTAGGAGGGGGGGCGCATAATTGCAGAGAGGCTTTTCTACAATTACAGTGCCTTGTCAGGAAGTTCATGGGCCCGGGGGGGAGGTCGGGCATGTTCAGACACCTTGGATATCTAGAGTGCCTTGCGACCCCAGTTTCTGTGATAGCTGGAAGAAACGTGGTGTGCAGCAGATGTGACTCTTGGATTGCTGCAGGCATTTTGCTTTGATTGGTTGTCGTCCCGTGGATTGTTGGACAGATGTCATGAGTCGCAATACAGAGCATCCAGATTCCAATCAGGCAATATAATTTACTGCGTCCTTTCTGTAGCCAACATGGTCTGGAGTATTTGTGTTCTTGTCCATATGATACTCGTGTCCTTGTCCATAGAAAAGATTTTCCAGCCCCTTGGGAGCCCCAAAAACAACCCCCCATTCTCGAGCTGAGATCGGGGGTTGCTTTCAGACACCGAAGCCCCCCGGCGTCGCCCAACTCCCCCAAAGCAAACCCCCATTCTCGAGCTGAGATCGGGGGGTTGCTTTTTCAGACCGAAGCCCCGGCGTTGGCGTCGCCCGTTTCGCAGAGGTAGGCCATCTGGCTTGGTAGAGATTCTTTCAAACCTCGCCTGCTGCTTTCCTTCTGCAGGCCGCTTGGCGAGGCAACCCGTCCCTGGCCAATACCATCTACTCCTGTACAAACTGCTGCAAGCGTCGCAGGGCCTCGTGTTTTTCTGGGAGCAGTCCCAGTAAAAGCCGCCAGCGCACGGATTTTCCGTACTCGGGCGAGCTCCGCCCAGCCAATTTGACATCGAACATGCATCCTTCCAGGGGGATTCGGAACAGACAGTCAGGGGGACTTCCGAATCCCCAAGCGCACGATGCCCAGTGTGCATCCGCGCACAATGCATGTTCGACGCTTGCAGGAGTTTGTACAGGACATCGAGGTTCTGGCTCCGCGCATGTTGCCACTATCATAGCTACTCGCAGTCACGAGAAAGAAAGGGTTGCGCGATCGTCAAGAGTTCATGCTGTGATATGCTTTGTCATTCTTAGCAGATCATGCAACCCCGAAAACAGAAATCCTACAATTAGCATCGCGTCCTGCAACAACAAGCGCAACTGTAATCTACAATTTGGGCCCCCCCCCCGTGTTAAAGGAGGGGGGATGAAGGTTTCAAACCTTCAACTGCTGAAACTTTCGAACTTTCAAACTTTCGAAGTCTCACCTTTGCAACCTCTCTGGAAAGGTTCAACCTTCGCTTCTCAAACTTTCAAACTCGAGCCCGGGATCTGCTCCGTGCGCCTACCAGTGTCCTCCACGTGTCTTCACCTAACGTCCCCCACACGGCACAGGTCGCTGCAGCTCCAAAACTTTCGTGCTGCATTCCCGTTATAAACCTTCAAACTCCAAACTCGCGCCCAGTTTCAAACTCGAAACTCTCAAACTTTTGAATTTCAAACGTTTCATTCTCCAAACTCTCCATTTTTTAAATCTCTCTAAATCTCGTCCTACATTTGATATTTCAAAAGGTCGAGTTCGAAACCCTACTCGTGACACCTCTCGTAGTTTCGGTTCTAGATCTAGGTCCCGCAACCTTGCGGACTTTGCGTCTGGTGTTGATGCTAAGTGTTTAGCCCCTTTTGTCGCCCCCCGTCCTTTTTGCCTCGAGGACTATGCTTCGGTGCACTATGTCTCTCAGGACCAAGCGGATGCTCCGGAAAATGCGTTTGAACACGCATATGACAATTCGACGTTCCATTTGGCGCAGGCTCTGGAAGCGGTGAGCATCGGTGAGCCGTATGAAACGCGGAAGCAAATCATTGACGCAGTGGCGCGAGGCGATGTTCGGTTCTCTTCAGTCGCGCATCGCTACCGCGTCGGCTATATAGTGCCTTTCTTGAGGACTGGGCTAAGCGCCGGCAGTTCACGGATCATGACATCGCACTTGTTCTCGTGGTCGGAGTGTGCTGCAGCACAAACGTTCTATGTACGGAGGGCCAAGTCCCTCAAACGCCGGACTTGTATGCATTATGTTATGAAATAAGTGAAAGAGTGTAGCATCCTCTGCGCAGCCGAACGAGCTCGGCTGTGCTGTGGAAGCTCAGGACAAGCCACCTGCCCCGCCTGGCAAGGCTCAGCGTCGCTGGAAGTGGACATGCAAGTATTGTGATGTTGAAAGCCATGCTGACTAGGCCTTGACAAAGCTACAAGCACAGGAAGACCCGACGCAGCGCCGAGACGCTGCATGAAAAGCGGCGCGCCGCCGGCATCAAGCGCACTGCCCAAGGGTACGCATGGAAATGCAGCCAGTGCAAAATCCTGCTCACCGCGGACACCCAGGGCAAGCTTCAGAACAAGCATTGGCATCACATTCACGTTGAGGACGCCGGCATGGATGTGACCCGGTTCGCCACGCTCACCGGCAAGCCGTGTCGAACGAATTAATCCTCCGCCACGGGTTGCAAGCGCGAACTTAAGCAGTACCTGGGCCAGCAACTGGTCCAGGACGGGATCGAGCGGTTTTGCGCAGGCCACATCTGGTTGCCTTCCAGGCGTGCCGGGCGTCCCTGCTGGCTTCAGCCTGCCGCCTTGTGAAAATTTGGGTAACGAGCTTGGTACGCACGCAGTGGCCCTACCGTGCAGCGCAACGGGCGACAGAAGAGGAAATCCGAGAGGTACCACGGTGGTGCCGGCGAAGAATGGGAGTACGATTGCATCGACCATGGCGGGCTTGTCACAGTCGCTCTGTGGCAGCGGCCGAGCCTTGCCGACTCCGGGGGCTTGGTGGAAAGGTTCGGGGACATTATTCAAAGTGTACGGGTCCGGGGACAAGATGTTTGGCTCACAGGGGACTTTAACTTCGAACCAGCACTGTGTGATTGGGGATGACTTGTGCCGAACCGCGGTTTCTGGTGCCTGCGACTACAGCACTTTCGTGGGGAAGGAGGCGGTGCGACTCTGCTCCACCAACACCCTGGGCGGAACGAGCACTTGTCCTGTCATAAGCTTGTCTGGACACAGTTCAAGTGGCAATCCCGTTTGGAGCCAGTCGAAATTCTTCACCTTTCCAAACCCACCACCGGCAGTGGCGGGCTGCCCAGGTGCCCAGGCTCAGGCATGGGAAGGTGTTGAGCCTGTGTTGGCTAGACCTTGCAACTGTGTGGAGCCGTGGCCAATACAAGGCCTGCTGTTCGGCCCAAAGGCTCCCCGGTTGCCACGTTGGATGAATCTATCGAGCTTCGGAAACTGGGGCGGGTCATGGAAATCAACAGGCAGCGCAGCGCCACCCCTAGGAGGGCCTTCGTCAAGAGGCCGGCACTTGCACGTGGAAAGCACGGATGGGAGAGCGAAGCCGCTAGCTAACTTGCCGCTGACTTTTCATGCAAAAGTGCCAAATGTTAACGCACCTTGTGGTGCCAGTCGCTGTGTGGGGCACTTGGCTCACCGACAGTGCCAAAGGTTCGTGGACCAAGCTACAACAGTCGGTGGCAGGCGCGCTGTATGCTGCTTCTAGCCAGCGATCCCTGGATCTGACGGCGCTGCTGCAGGGACACAGCTTGGATTTACAGTTTATGGCCCACTGTCAGACCATCTCCCTCTGGGCAAGGCTGTGCCAGCAAGGGTTAGCTGTAGCTTCGTGGCAAGCTCGTGCTGTCCAGGGCCCGTGTCAGTACGCGGTGCATGCGAAAGAACTTGGATGGGTCATAAATCGAGCCCATGATTGGCATCATCCGAGCCTCCCAGGTCAACACATCAGATGGGGGCGTGCCATGAGCATCGGTCACCTGAAGCATTTGCTGCGAGCTTCTTGGCGACGCGGCCGCTTTGAATCATGGCAAAGCAAGAGCTGGCGTGATGCCACTGCCTGCGCGGCCATCACATACGAGGATGCGCGTGTTCGCTTGGCACACATGCAGTGGAACTTCACTTGTGGGCATGGTAGGAGCGTCTTGATGGGAGGGGTTGTTAGCCCCGCTAGGATGCAAGCTTCACAGACAGGCAGCGCCATCCGCTGGTGTCCTTTCTTCCGCGAAGCAGTTGTCCCGGATTGGGCACACTGCGTTTGGGCATGCAACGCTTTCAGTCGTACTCAGCCTGCCAGGCCGCCTGCGGATGCATTGCGGTCTGTGCTGGGTTGGCCATACGTGCACGCCACATCGCTGCACAACCGTGCTGTGCTTGATCATTTGGCCACCGTCTGTAAGGACTTCGTTGCCTATCGATGTGCTTGATTCTCTTGCAGTGAGCCCGCTTCCTTTAACTGTGTGCAAGCAGCCACCTGGCTGTTCTTGAGTCGCTGGTCGGAGATCCTCGAGCTCTTCAGGCTAGCCTTTCCACTTCCGAGAGCGACGCTGCTACGCTGCCCGCTGGCTTGAGCAGCACTCTGGCATGCTGCCGCCAAGCATTCTAAAACCAACATTTTCAATGATTTGTCTATGAGAAATCATGGAAAATATTGGTAAAACGGTAAAACCAACATCTTCAACAATTTCCCTCGGGAGCAAAAACCAGACAATTTAAATCCTGATCTTCGACACGTTCGGAGCCAGACGCGCATCAAACTCTAAACTTAGAAGCCTCGGGAGCCAGAAGTATAGGAAACAAAAGGTGATGCCTTTCCAAGAGACGCAACGACCAAGCACCTATTAGGCACGACTTGAACAGGGCACAGCTTGTGTAGCGGGGGGGGGGGTACCATACGTACATGCATACACGCATACATACATAAATACATACATACATATATACATGCATACATACATATGATCTCTCTCCCCCTCTCTCTCACTCTCTCTCTCTCTGTCTCTGTCTCTGTCTCTGTCTCTTTCTCTCTCTCTCTCTCTCTCTTTTTCTCACTCACTCACTCTCTCTCTCTCTCTCTTTGAACTTTCATTTTTCATGCGGCGCTGTAGCTCCCCAACCCGACGTCCAGGAATCTCAAACCCTGTAATAGAGGTTCGAAAGATTATAAGAATTTTCGTGATTATGCTACCCTTATAGCTTAGTTTGAAGCAGTCCTAAGATAACGTCCAAAATCACCGAATAAACCTACAATGACGCGTCTGCATAAAAAAAGGATCCTAGAACACTCCCTATTCAACTTCTTAAGGATGCCCGGTTCCCGAAACCCTGAAAGACCGATCCCGCAAACCTTATAAGCCCTAAACCCTGTCAAGCCCATAAGCCTTATGAACCTTGTAAACCCAATAAACCCTACAAGCCCTAAACACCCTAAACCTTATGGTCATCCCGCTTTCGTTTTGAGCACTGCATGGTGTCCCTGTCCCCAACCAAACTGGTTTTCTGTACGCGAACTGCTAAAGGAAAAGAAGGCATTAAACGAAACGACTTACAAAACCCTCAACGACCCTTTTCCCTACACCCTATAAGGCCTGCTTGAGGCTCAATCGACTCCTCCGCTTTGGCGGGCTTCCGGAAGCTGCCGCCGCACGTCCAGACCGTCGCGGTCGGCTCCCTGACCGCCTTGGGCGCGCTCGAATTTTGGGGAATTTGGCCCTTGAACTTTGAGGGCTTTGGGGGGTTTAGGATGCGGGATTTATATAGGGTTGTGGGGTGATTCCTGGAATACTGACATTGCGTCATGTGTCTTCAGGATTCTGAAATTCCGAGTGTCGTTTTGATTTAGGCTGTGTCTTGTGACATCCCAGAAGCAGAGGGAATCAGTTACAAGAGGGCGTAAAGCCACAGCTCGGGTGCTTTTTCGGCCTGTTGAAGTTGAGATCCGATCGGCCCAGGGCTGCCTCTGCAGCTGGAGACGCAGCTTCGAAGTGCAGGCGCTACATTTCACGTGTTGCATGTTCTTTGGGAGGTTAGGGCTTTTCTCGGGATCCACGCATCTCTGTGATCATGGCATCTACGGCGACAGCAGCAACTTGGGGGCTCCATGGTCAGGAAGCTGTTGGGGTTTGGGGGAAATGGAGATGCCAGGTCTCCCGGTTTGCATCTTCCAGTCCATCGACGAAGCCCTGGAGTGGTGCGAGGACCATGTTTTGAAGTTCAGGCCCCCGGCTGGATTCCGTTGTTGGGCTTCGGTATCAAGTCGTTGGGCACGATTGATTGAGGCAGCAGCAAATTTCCATGAGGCTTCGAGCGCAACTAATTATGAAAGGCAAGGCGCGCGTCTCGCCTGTGCAGGTACCTGGAGGTGAACCCGACGGACCTGAACTCGCAGCTCTTGGGTCGTCCCAGCAACAACCCGTCCTTGCCTGCGCCGGATAAGCTAAGGCTGGGGGCAGCTAAGAGTCCCTAAACCCGAAAGCCTATAGCCGCTTGCGACATATGCAGACGAAGAGCCCCGACAAGCCAGGCTTGATGCTCCTGCAGTCTCTGCAGCCGTCACCCGGGCCTTGGGCCCTGGTCTCCAGGACTGCGCACTGCAGGGAGCTACGTTTTTTTTCTTCAACGAAAGTGTCGGTTCGCGTTTCCCATGAGTGGAGGATTTGGAGGATCTGCTGGAACAGCTACCTGCCGCTTGACAGGTTTGGAGAGCCCTCCGCAATCCTGACGAACCAGAAAACCAAAGTCACATGTGGAAGCATAGACAAAGAGTAGTCTTGTTCGATGCCGGCTGCTGATGTTAGTCATGTCATCTGCCGAAGCTACAGTGGGCTGAGAAGGCCAATCGCAAGTCTCACTTTCGACTTCCTAACTACCAACCTCATTTGCCTGTCCGCATTTGCAACATGCCAAGCTACAGATTCGCGTGTGCACTTTCTGAGGTAAAGGCCAGGGAGGTTGTGTTTCACGAAGGGTTGGCGGCCGAAGGTCTCTATGTGGCCGTGGCTGCAAACAGCAGAAACATGCATCCCAAGCAGCCATGATCTCATGAGTGCACCTGAGAGTTCAGCAAACAATTGTGAACGGTTTGCAAAGAATCTTGATCTGTGTGCTTGTCAGGCCTTTAGTCTGGGTACAAGAAATCAACGCGAGGTCGTCGTCAGTGGCACGCTGCAGATCCAGCATGGTAGCCAGCGCGGCATCGTGCTCGGGCCAGGCAGGAACTTGATGCCGTCGCGAGCAACTCGTGGGGTTGGGTTCGGAGGTTTTGCTTGTATGTTCAAGCAAGAAAGGTGGCAGCACACTTGCTGAAGCTTTGCAGCTTTCTCTTGGCTAGTCCCGCTCCATGCTCTCGCAGAGGAGAGGTAGCCGTGGATGTCAACATCAAGCGTATCTTCGGGCAGCAGCTCACTCGCATTCTTCCACCGCGGGAACCTTTTGTGCTGAGGAGTGGATACGTCAAACACAGCACGTCACAACCGCAACTTGAGCCATGTAGTGTAACAGTTTCAAACAAAGTTGCTCCGTCAGTGCCTCAGTCAAAGCCGTTGCCATGCAGCAAGACAACAGACAACTGCTTGAATTGCGGATTTCTCCTTGATTATGCGTTGCCCGATCTCATGCACAGCGTTCTCGGACAGTGTGCCTGATGCCATGAAAAAGTTGATGGCGCTTGCGTGGCTTTTGGTGTTTGTCCGCCCTACTTGTACCAAGCAGGTAGTCCCCAGCCCGGGACCTGTCAGCACCGCTGGCCGGGTGCTGGGGATTGCACGTTGCGGTGCTGATAGTATCAGCATCGCAACGCGGGCCACCTTGAGGCCAACGCGGCTGGGCTGAGCCGTATGACAGCAGGGCGATGGGCTAATGCGCCTGCTGGGGTGGCCCGGAGGTGTGATGCTGCACGCGCTAGGCGAGCATGCGATGCAGCATCGTCAGAAAGTCAGCAGATCGGGTCCGAGTGATGGGAGGCCATTCTGAAAGTGATCACCGTTGGCGCCGTTGGACCATCAGCTCCGGTGCTTGCTGTAACTGCTCAATGTCTACTTTGCAACGTTGTCTGCCAAGGCTGCCCGGTGCGCGCCGCGGCAAGCCCGTGTCAGTGGGCGATCTTCTCTGCGAGGTTGTGGTGAGTGTATCCGTCCCATGCAGATGTGGCTGTCCAGACCGTGTGTATAGTGCAACTTACACACCAGGTTCACGGCTTTAAGTTTCTGATGCCGAGGCTTTTGCGTGCAACATGATGCCAGTTGATTACGAGAACCCACCTAGCCGAATTTAAGCAGACTGCAGTTATCGTTCTTGTTGGCTGCACCGGAGGCTGCGCTGTACGGGCCCATGCTTCATACGTGGTCGCTTATCGCGGACACGCCGTCGCTGCTCTTGTTGCTCAGACGAGACAGGCTTCTGCTCGCTGAGCAGCGATATCCGCAGGCAGGGATTGTGAGTCAGATGCGAGGATGGCCGGGCCAGATATACTATGGTCGCTAGTGTGAGCACAGTTCATGAAGCCTGGCACGTTTCAAAGCACTAGCCATAGCAGTTCAAGCATAAGCTGTCTTCTGGCTGGAGGCTGCCATTGCCTTGCACCGCCGACTTGTGGTGTCCCACATGCAGCTTCTTGACCAACGTAGTTCAGTTAGTTTCTTCTCGATCACGGCGGCGCTCGAACGGTCCAGGCTTCAGGTCGCCATTAGCTTTGCCCCAAAGCCGATTCAGGTGGTGGACCTTCTGGTGTGAGGTTAGCTTTGACGAGTTGGCTAGTTTCAGGTTGGGTGTTTTCTGCGTGGAGTTGAAAAGCAACTTGCGAGGACGATTACAGCAGCTTAATGGAAATCTAGCAGCTAGCATGCAGTTTGGACCCGGAGAGCCACGACAAGGCGGACGTTGATGATGTGGCAGATGAGAATGGCAGGGACGTTGATGAGCATGAAAACGATGGCTTTGGTCGTTGTAGTGACGTGTTCGTGCCAGCATAAGTAGTGGTTATTGCTTTGCTGTTGCGCCTTAGTGCTACTCCAGTCATCTCCAACTGCAATCACGATTATTGCAGGAATATTTTTTGTTGTCGTTATCAATTATTCTTATTGCTCACGCCGCTGTTAGCGGCCTCGTGAAAAAGGATACTTTAAGCTTCTTCGTGCGGGGGGGGGGGGGGGGGNAAAAAGGATACTTTAAGCTTCTTCGTGCGGGAGGGGGGGGTGGGGGGATGGGGATAGTTGCCTGCGCGTAGGAGTATGTTGGAGCTATCTTGAACAAGTCGTTTCTCCGCAGTCGCCCGGGTCGAGCGACCGACAATGTGGACATGCAGGATGATGGTTATACAGTGAAAGCTGCACGGCAGCCCAGATGCAAGTTCAAATGACACCAGAAACGCGATGTCCAGGTGATGTCTTCGCTTGAGACAACATCATAGATGGACAATGACTGCGGAGTGGTGGGTTGGGTGTCGCCAAACCTGCTATCAATAGCGAGGGCAAGCCTGTCACGCCCGCTTCCAGTGTTCTGTGTTGTGGTGTGCTGATGCGGGTGGGGCATCGCACCATTGGTGTGCGGCTTATCTCGCGAGGCATCCGACAGCTGTTGACAATGCCCAAGCTTGAACCGCAAGGCTTGGACGCGAAACTATTGTCATTGGTCGTTTCGTTCAAAGCCATCCAACCCATGCCTCAACACTCCCAAGAGACAAAACCCCGAAACGCCCAAAAACACAAAATCGTCACCCTGACATGACCTGAAACAATGAAATTACTGGTAGGTGTGATACTTTCCTACACAAAAGATTCCAAAAACACTTTTCCCAGAGTGCGAACATTGCCAGGCATGGGATAAAACTGCATTTCCTGTTGCAAACGAAACGCGGCCGCTAACAGCGGCGTGACCTTGTTATTATGAGGCGTCCTCATCGCGGTCGCACTCGTGGTCCCTGTCCTCGTCCTTTGTCGTTGTGGTTGTTGTAGCTATAAGGTTCTGACCATAACGCAAACAGTTGTATGTAACTAGCAATGACAAGCCTCTTCTGTTCATGGTTACATCCATGAAACACTCCTTCGAGCGTTGTGGTACACGTGGGACGTAAAACAAGACTTGTGACTTCCGCATGGCGCCAGCTGTGAAGGGATATGGCAGCGAATCTGGCACGCGGGGTGCCGGGTAATAGTGCTTCGGCGTGGGGTGGGGATCCCCAGTTGTGATTCCGGTGCGGGTCGGGGCACCATCGACGGGGCCTTGGACGGATCAGAGAATCAGGCACTCTGGACGAGGGAGAATCGTTGTGCTCGTAGAGCTGCGTGATGCTGATGATGGTGAAATGATTACGATGATGACGGACGTTGGTGTGGTAGTGGTGTAGTCATCGTTGGTATTGTTGCAGATGATGATGCTGATGATCATTATGATGGTCATGACACATTCCTCGGTCGCAACAGTGGTGGTTTGCATCGCATTTTGCTCCGCACCCTCGCTCCTTCCCCCCGCACTGACCCCTATCATGCATTGATGCACTAGGTGTGGTTATAAACAACTCACGTTTATGTGGGTACAACGCCGCCTCAAGGGTTGTTGCTGTTGCTGTTGCGTGTCGATGCGCATCCTTTTGATGTGGTTGTTGTTGTTGATGATGAAAATGAGTGGGCAGAGGAAGTGCGGAGGAAGAGCTTCAGGATGGTTATTTGTTTGAGAATGTTTGTAGATTGAATCATTGAACCGTGTTAAATCATCATCGAACCGTTTTCTTGATTATTTGGCCATTTCCCGACAAGGAAGACCGGCACATGGCCCGCTGTCGAACCCGACGCACCGTCCTCGCGACGGACTGCCAGTCTCTGAAAAAGGATCCGCCTCTGGGTTAGACTGGAGCAGATCCTGCCCACGCGAAACCCACTAGTTTTCAGGGGTCAGAAGCATCACTGCTTTTGCTCGCCAGAATGCACCTCGCGTAAGTTTTTTTTTCGTACAGTGTTCACTGCCCGCCAATCCTTAAAATAGCACCTTTCCATGTCGACATTCTTCCAACCAAGTGCCGCGTCCAAGTTTCCCTTATAAGGCGCAGGCCTGTACCGGATCAAATCAATGTATCTTGGAGCCATTGCAACAACATGTGAAGGCCTTGGTGCGGCTAAATCTGCCCTGCCGAGTCCTACAGGAAGGTGGCGCGTCTGAGGGTTGGAGGCTTCCGTTGTTGCTGTTTTACTACGGGAACGAGTTTTCACATCATTGCGGGAGTTTGGTTGTGTTTGGTTTGTGCCTTGATGATGACTGTTGCGCGCATCGAACGCCCCAGTTGTGAAACCGACTCCTGATCGCAGACGGTTGTTTCACACTACGGTCCAGTAAGGCTAAGCAGATTTGGCCAGCGTCAGCTGTTCAGGGAACGCTTACTGCCGACAATCACGGCTTGGGCCGTATCCTGCAAGTCTACAGTTGGGGAACACCTTGCCAAACGCTGCAGCAGGTCTTGGTACTCGACATGCGGCGCATCCAGAAGAGGTTACAGGCTGTTTTTGAATGTCAGTGGGAAGCCGGGAATTCAGAGCTCAGAGCTTTGGTTGCGGCGTTCTCGTCCATCCAATAAATGCGAATCACCGTGCTAAAATTGTCACCCTTGTAGAGTCCACTGCCGGCTTTCAAGAACCCATGCCACTGGACCCGCAAAAGCCAACATGGTGGGTCCTTTTGCCGGTGGTCCATGGCCCATGGTCAAAAAGCATCCACTTCAAACCCCGAAGGGCGTTTCGGCACTCGTAACAATCACTCCAAAAGATCGCAATCGTATGGATGCTTCAAGCTCGAACCCTCAGCGCCCCTCAACGACCCAAAAGTAAGTTTTTGTAAAGCCCCACCTGTAGAAAACAGTCTAGAATTACCAAACAAGCCTTAGGCCCCACAAACAAAAGCCATGGAAGCCCTACGAGAAATCCTCGATGAAGGTCTCTCAGCTGACACGGCGGTGAGATTCCTCGTCGGCCTCGGCACAAAAGAAGCGACGTCGGAGCTGCCTGGGACCCCGGATTGCTACTTGTAGAGCTTAGGGTTCGAGGTATGGTGAAAACGTGGCACGCATGAATATGACTATACATGTTTTGTTAAATACTCCCATGAAGGTTGAAACGAGGAAAATGTTGTTGAAACATGTTAAGTTTATTGGAGAATTCCAGATCAGAATCATGACAACATACAATAGCGTAGAATATCAGAGCTTACAACATCGCACAACGCGATGTAGCACAAACAAAAATGGCATGGCATGGCATGGCATGGCAAATAACATAACATAGTACAGTCTAACGTAGCATACAATGTCAAAGTGCTACCATATACTGCAATGCAATACAAGATGCCGTACTGTTCTTATAATGTTCTAAAAGGCGTTAACATCTTTCACAATGAGTCTATGATGTTGTGATCTTCCAAGAATGTTATGCATTGATCTTCTACAGTATTCTTATTAAATAACCCTCTATAGAATTTCAGGCTTTTCTAAACTACCTGTATTGTAGTATGCTATACTACACAATGCGAAACTGTACTATATACTATACTATACTCCGCTCTGCCCTAATCTACCCTAGCATGCGGGTCTGCATTTTCTCGCTGTATTGTACATGCTATCCCCTGCTATGCTTTACCATAGCATGCCATGCAATGCCATACCATACTGCGGTACTACACTAGACTGCACTACACTGTGTTTGTCGACACTGAAGAAATTTTCTCTCTGCTACTTGTTTTGCTTTTGATCTGGTATGGTACGGTGGGATGGCATGACATGGCATGGTATGGCCTGGTGTGGTAATAGTGATGGTAATGGCAATGGTGACGGTATGGCTTGGTGTGATGCAATAAATATCACCGAATGTAGCAAGATATAGTGTAATATAGTGTAATATTCAATATTAACAGCACATAGAAGATTTACTGCAGTATAGTTTAGTATCATATAGTACAGTATAGCATGGTAGGGTATAGTAGACTGTAGTTAAGTCGTATAGAAGAATTCGAAATAGAGTGTTCATGAGTATGATACAGTACAATGTAGTAGAATACAGTATAAAATGACGTAGTAGAATGCAGTATAACGTAGTATACTGCAGCATGATGTAGCTCTATTATACTGTAATACAGTGTGATGTAGTACAGTATAGTAGAGTATAGTATGGTAGAATATGGTAAAATATAGCAGAACTTAGTGTAACATCGTATAATATTATACGGTATAATATCGCATAATATAGTCTAACATCGTATGACATAGTATAATATGGTATAATATAGTATAACACAGTATGATTTAGTATGATATAGTATACTAAATCATAATAAAGTATAACATAGTAAGTATAATATGGTGCATCATAGGTATAGCAGTTTATCACAGTATGATATATTATAAAATATTAAAATAGAATGGTATAGCATAATACAGTACAAACTAGTATAGTGTATTACAGTGTAGTATAGCACAATATACTACATAGAATACAAAATGGCATACTCGCATAGAATAAGATGTTATATAGCTAATAAACACTACGCAATCGAAATACAGCCAGCTACCCAAGACAGACAAACGTGGGCATTCGCATGTATTTTTAGAATTACATACACTTTTACATAGACATACGTATATGTAAAAACATGTCGTTGTGTACTATTTGGGATACAGCTGTATACAAGTGTTCTTTACACCTCGTCAACACAATCCCGGCTGGATTCCATGTCGTATACAGTCGGGTGTTAGATAGAAAACAGTCGTATTTGATTAGATAGTATCCGAATCATGGCAATTATTGCAAGACTAGATCGCTACATCTCGCACGGTTAGAAGAACCCGAGGAGCGAGAGGATTTTGGATCTTGGGGCTGCGGTTAAATGTCTTTGTGGCTCTCTTGGCATGGAGCCGAGTGGTGTCTGGGCTGAGTCAGACAGCCTTGGCATAACCCTTCTGTCTTCTGTGTCAAGCTGTTCCACCCCGAACACCGAGTCCTGGGACACCGCCCAGAGAACCCCAGGCGTGGGGCTCTTTGCGCTGTGCTGCAGCAGAACCCGGAGGCGCTTGATCGGCCGCGGCTGCTGGTGCAGGCCGTCTTGCTTAAGGGAGTGTTTATGATGGTGATCATGTCAGGACAGCAAAGCAGTACGCTCGTGACTATGATGATCGTCATTACAGATAACTATTTAGTGGTATGGATGTTAGCATGGTGCAGAGGATTGCTATCATTCTTGTTCTAGCATCCTGGGCTGAACGACGAATGCACCATGTTCAACAACAGGTCCACTCATCGGAGATCAGCACACGTCTGTTTCGTGGGTTGGGAAGTTTGTTGCGATGTGAACAGCGAACCACAATAATCACCGTGGTTCCTGATGTTCACCAGGATGTTGGCAAGGCGATAGTTTCAAGATTGTTTTGTGTATGTCTTGTCATGCATGCAGAAGGGGCGTGGGGTGTTCCTGCATCTAGGCTCTCGGGCGGTCATGCACCACGGAAGCCAAAGTCCCAACCTGAATGTTTCCCAAGCTCTCATGTAGGCCCAGGGATTGTGAGACTTGGACCGAAGAAATCAGGCCATGGACGCTCTGGCCAAGTCCCAGAGTGCTGAGGCTGGGATTCAAAGCGCACGGAACGGATCCGATGGAGGTGGCGATGCCAGTGATTATGAGTTTGGTGGTGATGGTGCTGGCGATGATGAGGTGGAGAAGATGGGATGGACGTGGATAAGGCTGAGGATGAGGATGAGACTTATGAATTGCCATGCGTGTTTATCAGTGAAACTCGTTGCGATTCACAGGGCAGGGTTTCCAGAGACATGGCACAATGGGATCGAGTCGCTGCGACAACACCGGCTGCCCTGGTAGGATGAGATGGTGCGGCTCGGGTAGGGGTACTTGTAGCAGGAGAAGTCATAACTCAAAGGAGCTAAGAATGCCGACCCACAAGATGCATAGAATTGTTACACCAGTGAGAGGAAGGTCTTCTGAAGTCCATGAGCAAGCAGATCGTCTACCACATGGCCATCCACTCAGAGATCCGGGTGTCACTTCATCGACAGATCTTTCCCTCCAATTCAACATTTGGAGAACATGTTTTGTTTCTGTAAGAATGCAAGTCCACGTGTGCATGCAAGATCATGCAAGTGTGTGTCGGTATGTAGGTGTGTATGTAAATTTGGGGGTGTTCTTGCAGGGAGGGCTGGAGGGGCAAGGGCGACAAGACCCAACATGCGCCAGTGAGTCATAGACTGCTGCAGGAAAGCACAGTTGCAGGCGTCTTGCTTTCAAGGTTCCTGCCGTCAGAAGCAGGGGGTGATCAAGTGAGACTGCAGGAGATGTCCATTTGGATCGGTGTGTTTATGAAAGCCACGACCACGAAGCAGCAACTGCGATTGCAGCTTGATTGGGATGAAGGACTCTGACTATCCCAGCGAGCTTTTTTGAGGTGGACTTCAGTGTGAAGGACTTGGCTATCACAGCGAATGCATGCCAGCGAATGCGGAGGCCTCAGCTGTGCTCGTGGGGCATTCCAGGTTCGGAGAGAATCGTGTTCGTTTGCAACAGTGTGCGCGTTTCAATCATCGCTGAACACATCAGAAGTGCAACGCTGGTGGACTCTGTCGCAGCCACAAGGTAGCACATGCATGCTGCGTTGACTCGAGTTTGTTTCGGGAGCTGAAAAACACACTTGCATTCACCTTACCTGCATGGTGAGGCTTGTGAAAGACGGCGCCATTCTGGAATCTTTGGTGCGACAGGCGAGTCCTGTGTCCCACCGAGTCACTGTCACCAGGCCCTTGCTATATTCTTTGAAGCAGCCCGGCAGAATCCCAAGCGGCTGGAGCCATTTTCGTGCACAACAGGCAGGTAGGAGAGAGCGCCGTGGTCATCGGATTTCGAGAGCATGAAGCTTTGCCTCGCAGCTGCGCTTGCCGCCGCCGTCACCGCGACGGCGATGTCGCAGGACTCTCCTGCTGAGCTTCTTCGCGAGCTGCAGGCCCAACGGGAATTGTTGGAGGAGCAGCGAAAGGAGCTGAAGCAGATGGCCGACACCCAGGAGAGNACCGCGACGGCGATGTCGCAGGACTCTCCTGCTGAGCTTCTTCGCGAGCTGCAGGCCCAACGGGAATTGTTGGAGGAGCAGCGAAAGGAGCTGAAGCAGATGGCCGACACCCAGGAGAGTATGGCGGGCGCCATGGATTCGGCGTGGCTCTGCCTTTGTGGGGCGCTGGTCATGTTCATGCACGCAGGATTTGCCATGTTGGAGACTGGCTGCTGCCGTGCCAAGAATGCCTCGAACGTCCTGATGAAGAATCTAGTCAATGTGTCTTTGTCATAGTTCGGTAACATTGTGCATGTTTATGGGTACCTAAACCCAATAAGGAATTGAATACAACAATATTTTGCAAATGCTATCCTTTCTTTTAATGCTATCCCAACCATGAACTAGGTGTCAGTTGGCACATTGGGTTGGTGGATCTTTGGCTGGGGCTTTGCTTATGGCTCCCAAGCCGGGTCTTTCATTGGCACGGATGGCTTCTTCGGCCTCGGTTTCTACAACAAGGATGCATCGGGCAATATCGTCCCGGTGGAATGCGAGGACGGGAACTGCCAGTCCACCATGCTGAGCTGGTTCTTTCAGTGGGCCTCTGGGATGTTCAGTGGTATCCTTTTTGTTGTTGTTTAATTTTGGTTACTGGTAAATAGTTAACTCGCGAAAGTATCTTCTTTTTCCCAGTGAGGCCTTCTGCACAGCTGGCACCGACCTGAGTTGTCGTCATGTCCTTGTATCGAGACGTGACAGTTCTTATGCATCTCGCCCTAGATTGACCAGCGTGCATTCGTTTTTGAATGCAGGCGCCACCATCGTGAGCGGATGTGTGGCGGAGCGTGTCAAGAGTCCCACCTATGCTGTGTTCGCCTTCTGCATGACCAGCTTCATTTACCCAATAATTGTGGCCTGGACCTGGGGCGGCGGCTGGCTCGCCAGCATCTTCGATGTGGGATACATGGATTTCGCCGGATCCGGTAAGCGCCTAAATACCAGTATGAGCTATTGAAACGCACCCCTCGTAGGGACGTTTACATACTTCGTTAAACAGATTAGGTTTAGTCACCCTTTTCGGTTCCTGCAGGTGTTGTCCATTTCACAGGAGGCGTCTGCGGCCTCGCTGGCACGGTCATCCTTGGCCCCCGGAAGGGACGCTTCGAGAATCCCGAGGAGTTCGAGTACCACAACATCCCGCTGAGACCTGCTGGCACTTGTTGCTAACAGCCGCAGACATATTGTTGTAACTTGCATGTGTACTTATGTGTGTACACATAGACATATACTACATTATACTACCTTTTTTCGTACGACATCACATAAACATGCATCATGCATGCCACATGAACAATGTTAGATTGCCTGACACATGACATTATGTATCATGATGTCACAGGTTGCATCATGCTACGGTACGTAACATTACGTAGACGTGACAATACGTTCTCATGATATTGCACTGTACCTTGCACTGCAGTATGCATGGCAGTGCACAGGACATTACGATGCCTCATACGTGACAGTACAGTATGTATTACGTCACATCGTAATGCAGTGTATTTAAAAGTACATCGCACTACTTTAACTCGTTCATTTATTTATACGTTCATTGCATGGTCCGCTACACTAAACTATACATTGCATCATGCATGACATTGTATACTTCATTGTACCTTGCATTGTCCGCTCCATTGTACAATGCATTTTCTATTAAAATATACATTACATTGTGCACCACAGTCACTGTACAGTACACACTGCAAACTGCATGGCACTATAAGTTGCGTTAGACATGTTTGCACTGTGCTACACCACAAATGACCTATGACAGTANTACATTGTGCACCACAGTCACTGTACAGTACACACTGCAAACTGCATGGCACTATAAGTTGCGTTAGACATGTTTGCACTGTGCTACACCACAAATGACCTATGACAGTATTCGTTACATTACACTGCGTACCACCACCTGACACTACATTTCGTCACATTACATTGCGCTACAGTACACTGTGCTATGCTACACACATTACGCTGCACCATTTCACACTGCACTGCCTTGCATCACATTACATTGCTGCATACCCCTGCAGAGGATGTCACAAAAAGCAGCCAAGGATCGTGCTCGGCACCTTCGCACTTTGGTTCGGCTGGTATGGCTTCAACCCAGGCTCCACTCTCTCGATGCATGATAAGGAGATGGGTGCCCTAGCAGCACAGGTGGCCATGAGTG